>JAGDQP010003772.1:0-18889 GCA_022664845.1 Lepisma saccharinum
AACAGTAAATGTAAGTGAGTCGCAATGATAGTGGGATGTATGTGTATATATATATATATATATATATATATATATATATATATAAATTTATCAACTTCTAATTACTCAAATTTTAGTATGATCAATTTTAATATATTTACACATCTATGGTTGTATATCATTTTTATTTACAATTTTACTTTGCAGATCAAAGAACGAAACTGATGTCAATTCTCAGCTGCTGAAGTTTGACTTGAGTAGTGAACCAATATTCTTAGGTTTAGCTTACCCTCAGAACAATGTAAGGGTAAGTACAGACACTTAAATGCATTTGCGTTACGTAAGGGCTTGGTAAACAATAACGAAAATTGCATTATAACAACCAAATACGATATCTTTAATCCTTTAGCATATTTATCTCACTTTCACGGGGGTGCATTCTCCCGCTTAGAAAAATGTAATGGAATTAAACGCGTGGAAGCGTTATTACTAGTATTAAGTTATAGTGATTTTTCTTTCGAAACCGTTTCTTCTAAATTAAAAACCATTAATGATACTATTTCAATTCCTGAGAGATCATAAATATAGCTGTTTGAAATATTGTGTTAAATGGATTCTTCACAATTCTCTGGATGTTATTGAATTATGTCTATGTTGAGACCTCGGAGGACTTTCTTGATATTATAGAAGCGGCAAAGAAGTCTCAGGGCCCTAGATTATGTATCTCTGAACTAATACCAAAGAAGGCCCAAGCACACAACCTTGTAGCATTCCTTTCGTTCAGGGTAATGGTTTCTAGCTGCTTCCTTAAACATGCACACCTAATGTGTTATGTTTTTAATGTTACATTAAAATTTCAAATATTTCTAAATATTTTATGTTAACTATACTTCTACAGATTGTTCATCTATCATAGTGTTTCTCAATCGTTGCATCACGTCCAGGTCTCGACGAATTCGTGTATAAATGTAAAAATAGACGGTAGATTTTTAAAGACCTTGGACTCTCTCTTTGACCGGTTCCTTTACAGCCTCTATTTACAGTATCCTAATAGTTTATAGCTCGTCTGAAAGCATAAAAATTAGAGATTGAAACTTACACTTCGTTTGGCTTGACGTTTGTGCAGCTCAGAGCAAGCCCAAAAGGTGAAATCAGAGTATTTAAGAACTTCTTACACGGTTAAAATCTGTCTGTCATTACTTTGTCCTGATAATAGAATTCCTTGTAAAGCTATCACCCTCAGTTGAAATTGGAATTCAGTTACTTCAATTAGCGAGTTCCATTTACATAGAGGAAGGAATTTACTACTGCGCGGTGCTGGATCAGTGTGTTCTCTTGAAGCAAGATGAAGATAACGTGCTTTGTTCATTTTGGTCCAAATTGAGATAAAAGTGCAATCAGTTAGATCTTTGAAGGGCCTTTTTAACAAGCTATCAAGCATGAACATGCGAGTCATAGTTTTAGAAAAAACATAAATTGTAGTTTGTGCGAATAGTCAAGACATTCTTGTTTTGAAGGGGGAATAAATGGTAAGAATTGTAAAAAAAAGTTATTAGGCAATTTAAAATGATTTTTGCTCACAAGTATTGAAACAATTTGTGTTAACCTGTATTGAAGGTACATGCGATGTAATGTAGTTAAGGTCTCATTTCAACAAACATTAAATGTATTTTGTCACCAGTACGAATCGTCCTATTTTCGGTTATGACGTTATTACGTCACTTTGAGTAAAGTAATAATTTTCTGCGAGTTATTCTTTTTGATTCAGGAATTCTCGACATGCTCGTCATTCTCATCAAATAACTGCTTCTACAGAGCGCTATCTTTGTCTTTAATAAGATTTTGCATAATTACTGGCTTATTCTTTCTGTTTCTTTTAATGTAACGGATTATTTCAGTACTCTTCTAACATATTTCATTCTACCCCTTGTACCAGTTCGTATACCACAAATATTCCATTATTTCTTTTACCAGTGAAGCACTAATACGTAACACGAGATATAATTCTGTATTGTTTGAAAATAAAATTATAATTTCAGGTTTTTGTGAGTTCGCCACATGAATTCAATCAAATGATCAGGAATTATGTTGTGTTTGAAAATACACGTACTGTAAATACGTACGTGCATGACATGGTGCTACTTGCATCTGTAAGCACTCCTGCCATTAAAGAACTTTTTCGTAGCCAGCGAAAGTGCTTATTCAAAGATGAACTAAATCTTGATGTGAGTCCAATATATACAGCTGTTGCGTGTGATATTCAGTGCAAATATAAACCTCTGTTTGAGATTTGTGGGTGTGCACCGCCAATGTTTCAATACATAGGTAAGTTACCTTTTGTTGTTGAGTTCTTAGTTTTGATATACAAGGTTGGCATAAGTTCTTTACATAGTTATAGAACATTGTATCTGGCATTATTTTAGAGATATGCGGTAGAGAAAATCATCATGTGAAAGAAGTAGTGAGTGACACAAAAATAACACTTTTGAAATTAATATTGAAAGCTAGTTGTTGAAACATATTTTCGTAGCAAACTAATAGTTTCTATTAAAACTCGCTTCACATAAACAGTTCATTATTATAATACAAACTGTTGCGCGGTGAATGTAGAAATGGTAATACCCCGGCATATTTTATCATCGACAATTCATCAAGTATTTTGTACTCTTCTGTTAGAAGAACTCCTATCAAAAAGTATCCTGAAAATTTGTTCATAGGACTAACCTCTTGTACCATATACTGAAAATTAGCTGCTCGTATAACGTGGTGGAGCAGTTATCCAAGAACAATTTCACATCGCTTTAGCGATGAATGTAGCGGCGGAATGATACATTGCGGAAGATGACACTACATTTACTTCACTTTCGTCCTCAAGTGAAACCGAGTCGAGTGGTAGAGTCTCTCCCATACCGCTACACTGCTCGCTGAAGCTATATGCAGTTTCTGTTAGATAACTGCTTCGCCACACGATACTGTAACCTTGATCTCGACACCATGCAGCATTCCAACGATATCGACACCTTGCACTTCAAACTTGATGTTTCATGAGTACCGGTACACAATGAATTTTAATATTACTTATCATGTAATTAATCCGTACTAAACTAATATCTCAATAAGGTTCTTCTCACTTAGATTCACCCATAACGACCGGAAGGATAATGGGATACAGCAGACACAAATATTGGCCATGTCGATAGTTGCTAAGTTGTAGAGTCACTGCACGGATGAAGAGTGAATTTTGAGGACTTTAAACGTTTAATGAGAGTAAAATATAGATAGACATTTTAGAGGATGTAACATCTGACGTATGTAAATTATTCCTGAACAAATCAGTAGTTTGAAGCTTAGCATGAGGACTGCAAAGAAAGTGAAAGAACGTTTTGAGGAGTAAACACCTGACATGTTAAAGTGTACAAGTTCCTTCTGAACAAATCAGCACTGGAAAGCTTGGAAATGTAGTTTCATCAGGGCAAAAATACGGAAAGATCCTTCGTGGATATAGAATCTGGCAACATATCAAAGAGTACAAATTCTTCCTGAAGAAACTAGAAATGTGGCCTATGAAATCAACATTCAAGGATGTGCGAAATATGATAAGACTACTTTGAAAATTATATATATTTAAGCGTTCACGTTTTTCATGAACAGTCCAGTATTACGGACTGTGAAGTATAGTTTGAGTAGGATAAAATATTTGAAAATGCTCTGTTCAGGATCAATCGTGTGTCATATGTTATAATGTTCTCTCTAAACAAACCTACACTGGGGGCTATCAAGTTTAGTTTAAGATTAGTAAAATCTGCAGTAAAGCTTTTTTGGGAAATTAATATCTGAGATATATATTAAATCTTACATGTTTTACCTGAACAAACCTGCATTGGGTGGGTGAAAGGCGATTATGTTTATTGTGAGGAGTGTAAAATATACATTCAGAGCAATTTATGGATGAAAATGTGACATATTCTATGTGATCAAATGTATCCGGAGATCCTCCTGAAAATGAAGTTCAAGTTTGAGTCGTCCTTCATTGGGAACATTGGCAGTCAGTGCGGCCCTTAGTCTTAATGGCTACTGCACTCTCGCAGGCATACTTTCAATCAAGATGGCGGGAGGTTTTCTGGGGGATGGCAGCCCAATCCTCGTGGAACGCCAAAATTAAAAGAGGCATCAATGTGGTTCGGTGTAGCCTAGCACGAAGTCGGTGTTCCGAAACACCCCAGAGATATTCTATCGGATTCAAATGAGGATTTTGCGCAGGCCAATCTATTAGTGGGACCTTATCGTCGTCAAAGCACTCCTCACAATTCCTGTAGTATGGACAGGTGCTTGGTAGTGTTGAAGGAATTGTACGAATATGCATTTTCATCCCGGGAGGTGTAAAATAATGGCTCTGAGCACACCACCTACTTTCGCTCGGTTTCTGGGTGTCTTTGCTGGTGAAAAGAGCAGTACCGACAAGAATGAGCAGACAGAACGCGTTTTATCTCTTTGGGAGACATAATGACTAATAACAAGAGAATTATACCGAGGGGTAGGAAAAGAGAATCAGTAGTATGTTATTAGGTAGCTGAGATAGAGATAAAAATTAATCATATGGGCTGTAAGAGCACTATAGCTTATGCCCGTCCCATTATCAGGAAGCCCCTTATCGTCGTCACATCGAAACGTAACTACTAAGGAACTGAGAGCAAACAATGATGATGTAAGAAATCTTCAGAGAAAGAAGTAATACTTCTCTTATGTAAATGAACAGCATTAAAATTAAATAACCATATTTGCATATAGCCTTGAGTATAATAAGTTAAAAACAAGTTCGAAAACCGCTCTTAATGGGCCTTCTAAGTAAACAAGATAAAGCTTAACAGTTAATAGACATAATCATCCCAAGTCTATAGGCCTGTCTCTCTCACACAAACATAAACACTCTATCTATCATATTGGGATCATACCAAGACACCATCTGATTGGAGATGCTATAACGATGTCTGAGATGATCATATCCAGGACATTCTAAAAGTACGTGAAGAATACTTAAAGCCTCATTGCACTCACGACAATGTGGAGGATCCGATCGTCGTAATAGTTAAGCGAGTGTGTCAAGCAACTTTGTCCCATCAGTAGGCGACATAAGATGCCTAGTAACCCGACAAAAAGGCTTCCATGGAGCAACAGTAGCTTTCATGTGTATCAATTTGTAAACATCAACGTTTTGCCATCGTCTCTACCATTCATCCCACGCAACCTGTCGATGGTATATAAGCATTTCCTGAAATGGAACATGCTAAATGTCAATGTAAGCTCCTAAGGAAGTCTCACAGGCAGATAGATCTTCCAATTCACTACCATGAATGCAGGTGACTGAGGATCCACATACACAGTATTCTTGAAAAGAATCTACATACTTAATGTCGTCCTTACTTAAGTATTTGTATACTTCTTATAAAATTTAGATCGTATACACGTGCTGATATCCTATCTCTATTTCCGGATTGATCCACTAGGACCATAGAAGAATGTTTTAGGTGAAAGATTCAATATTGAGCTTGTAAATGGTAAGATAGGTGTAAGGGTCTATACATGTTTTATGCAATGTGGTTAGCAGAAATATCTATTTTAATTCTCGGTCTATTAATATCTATTTAATTTAAAGAATCTATAGGTTTTAAGAATTGGAAATTATTCTTAAGGTTACAGGACAAGATTTTTAAATTTTATGTATGTCTTAGAAGATGTATAACTGAAGTAACGTTGAAATTATACATAGCATGACCTACAATAGCGAATAATGGTAATGGACAGTGGACTCGTCTGACATAAACCTTCTTCGATTGGAGATATAAATGCGTTAACAAAAAAGTTTACTAGTTTTAAATACAGCAGGTTCCATGGCTAACAATATTAAATGATATTGGACAGGCTTCGTTAGACAAGACAGTACAACATTCACTATGGATTTGCACTGAGAATTTAGTTCAAGGTCAGTTTCCTTAATTCTACATGTATTTTATTCTGGTACTAGATAAACGTAGGATAAATGCACAGTCAGTATAAGAGTAGCAAATAAAATCAACAAATCCAAAGTTCTTGAATAATACAATTGCCTTGTACTAAATTTTGATATAAAGTAAACGGGAAAATAAACGGGTAAAGTGTTGAACAAGTAAATAAATATTGTACTGACAGTTCAATAAATTGATAATACAGAAGAGTGAAACATAAATATAGCATATTCCAATACAGACGCAACGAGCGTAAACTATAATGCTTCGCCGCCCGTATATCCCTATGTTTATCTTTGTTCCTTCCGTTTTGTTGCCTGCAAAAATAATTTAGCTATTCGCTGGTATTCTTGTGCAGTACCTCTATTTATAAATACCAATCATAAAATCAACTATTTGTTTCCAGGAAATCTCAAGGAATGTGATTCTCGAGGTGTGATCTGCTTTGCTGAAAACGTTGGTAAGTGCAATCCTTAAAAATAACTGTTTTCTTCATACCGTTTAAGTCCTGGCTTGATTTAAAGGACTCTTTTTTCGGTGAATTTTTATCTTTGAGCTAATTTGTAAACCTATATCCGAATATGTGATGTTATATGTTGAATAGGTGTTTTAGTATGTACTTGACTGAATAGTATTGGATACTCATGTACGTCTTCTGAAATAATGAAAGATATCAATGTTGTATCATATTTAGATATTAATTTTGTGTTTCTTCGAAAGTTACGAAGCATAATATATACTCCAGTTTATGTGCTAACTGTGTTATGAAGTCAAAATAGTTTATGCAGTGTTTTTCATTAGATAGAGTTAAAATGCGCACTTTTCAAAATGTCTCATTATTTTATTTGTAACCAGTGCACTTGACTTTGCAAGAATCCAGGTGATTGCTTTACAGGTGTAATTTGTAGGTATTTGAAAGATGTTTTAGGCTGCTTAACCCTTAAATCCACACATATTTCCTTCTAGTCTTGAATTTATAGGATCATTGGGTTCAAAGATGGTTCTAGTTCACAATGAGATGGTATTTCGACTTTGATGGCCACTATCATATGAAAATACTTCAGTAAGTATTGAAAACAGAGGTAATTCTGAAAACACTTTCAACTTTATTCAATTCTATTCATGTCAGAAATATTTAAGACATTAGAAAGTTTCAAAGTTTAGGAGCAAACATCTCTCCACTAGTACGAATTATCTAGTTTTCTTTAAAAAAAATCCCGTCCTTTGGTGGGTCCCTCTTGATTCAGCAATGAATGCTTAACCTAGCAGTATATTTAATTATGTTGTATTAAATGGTTCAGTGTCTCGAGTATAAATTTTAAAGCCTCTCGTAATTTGTAATTAGTAGTGGAAATATTTCATTTGTGTATATCTTTTTCACTTTTACCAGAAAGAATAATTAGAAACCGAACATCGTCAACTGAAGCGTGTGGTTGCCTTACTGCTTGTGACGAGGAAAGTTTCCATATTAATTTGGTTTTTAAAGGAAGGTAAGTTTTCTTTAAAACGATATACTCAGATATTATATTAATTCTAAATATTACACAAGTGATTAAAACGCATTGTAATTATTCTGAAGTAAAATAGTATGAGGTGATATGAGGTTTGAGGTAGAGTTTAACTAGAAGTGTTTGTTGGAATTCCTTTGTCTGAGAAGAAAGAAATGGCTATAATATTGATTTTCGATATTACGTCGTTTAATTCAGTTCATTAATGATGAGCTACTTCACTTAATATTGTTATTACTTTTCAGGTATTTAAGTGTTACAATACATTGTATGGTTCACTTGTAGAATTTGTAATATTCTTATTAAAATGATGATGAACGGCTTGTGTAAATACTCTTTTAAAACATGAAAATTGATTCTGTGGTATTCAAGCTATTGACGCGGATTAATAAAGAGCTATTTTAGTATGCACCCTAAGTTGTTTATATGTATTCTCAATGTTAGTATGTGTGGGAACTAGTACAACTTAGTGAATACAGATTTGTATCATCTCGTAATTGTAGACTGGAGTACCTAGAACATTTAAAACAAAGCTTAACAGTAACATGTTTACGCTAGGGTACCTCTTTCACATAGCATCTGTAATTTATTTCCCAATACCCTGTTTTATAGATGCTGTATCTTGTTTATATTGATTTAAAAATGCTCTTGTAGAATAAATTTAAGTCAGAGCTCAAAAGTTAAATGGGGGATACATTTCGAACTAATTTTAGGCTATATTTCTCTACATTTTGACTTCAAAGAACAAAAATATCAGTGTATTTTTTCTTGTTGTTTTAAGGTAAGTATTTATTATTTTACTGCCATTGAAATCCTCAGTAGTCGTGTAAAATACTAGCAAGAGTACAAAAACAATAATAACCTACTGATTGTAGCTTTGGCATCCACATTTCTGCCATCAATCTACCAAAGCCTTGAGCTAACACACGTGTTGTTATAAAATTTATTTTTTGCTACATGCTGGACTAGATGGCAAACAATGTAACAATTCTTTGGAAATAAGGTAGATAAATACGTGAATGAGAATGAATTTCTTACCTCCATTCATGTATTATCTTTCTGACAAGGGAGGGTCACGATATGTTGTCGCTGAGATCCTAATCAAACATATCAAACATTTATGTTGGTTTTCATGATATATCACGCACAATGTGCAGCATTGCAGACTGTGCATAATATTCTAGCTTAAATATTCGAAATAAATGTACACTTTCTACATTATATATCGAGAAGCTCTCGTCTCCGGGAAGATATGTAAAGGTAGTTTATATTTGTTGTAATGTCGGGAATCGCTATATAAGATTTCTTGCGATGTTAATTAAACTATATTATATTTCTAAAGGACAGTGGTGTGGAAGAATTTTTGGATGTGTGTAGAATGTGCGTATCTTATGTTTAAAATTTCTTTTATACTTGTTCACATCATTATTGCCCTCTAAGTTGATTTGGAAATATGCTGATCCTTCGACAACACCGTATCCTATAATAATTTTGTGCTTTGATATTTTGTTTTATCATTGAATACATAAGTCATAATATTGTAATAAGTTGTACTAAGACATTACGTTCTGTTTATAGTGTATTTTGAATCAACTAAATAAAAACTAAGTTTGTAATAATTACTTTTACAGAGCTTATTCTGCAAATCCAACTGGGTTAAGTTTTGTAATGTCATCCTTCCCTGTCGTTAGATACAAGAGAGACGTCGTATTTGGAAAACTAGAAATGCTAGGTATGAATTAATAGATTTATCGTTAGAATATTTCATATAGTTTTTACACACTATGGTTCTGAAACTGAAACAACATAATGAATTTGAAAAGGAAACTAAAAACATAAATTATTGATTTCTAGACTAAGATGGAATTTGTTTTAGTTTTCATAAGATAAAATGTCATAAAATTCACGTACTTTTAGAAGGGCATCAGAAGCTAAGAATAGGAGGATATTCCAGGACAAAAGCAGAAACATCTAGCATTTGATATACTTTTCAGTCATGTTACCACACAGTTCCATTGAGAGCGAGGTACAAAAAGCATTCTCTTTGGGTGCTACGACACGTTAACGATATGCACAAGCATCTAATGAAACAGGAAGATCCCGAAAAGAATAAATTAGTTCAATTCCAAGTACGAGTGCTATGTGCTACTAAGTAATCATGTTTAGAATCAGTTTAGGCACAGGTCAGAAAACATTGTGTTATTTAAGAAATAACTTGATTTTAAGCAGACTAATATCCTTTTATTGCGGTTATCCTTGCGGCTCTTTTGTTTTTACGTCAACTTTGTTAAGGTGCGGTTATGTGACTGGACTCGTTCTTATTAAACGTTTTGAGATTTCAATGTTATTTCTCGGTTGAATTATTCAAATTTGCAGTTCTAATGACTTGCGGGAGATAGTGAACAAAGCGAAGAGAGTTGTAGCGTCTTTTTAGGTACTACAACTGCATTAGTCTAATATTGCTAAGAAAAACATCATCAAAATAACCGTACCTAAAGGATCGAATTAGTGCTAATCTGTAAAGCATAATTTACATAACTAAACTAGCGACTAAAGATGTTTTAATATTAGAGATAATTGTGTTGTTCTTACTCTGAATATATGGTGTTTGTTTATGTTATAAGTTTTTATATTTTGTACTTTCAGTGTCGTTTGGAGGGGTAGCTGGCCTATTTCTGGGTGGAAGCATCCTTTCTCTAATTGAACTTGTATATTTCCTTACATTAAAAATAATATTCTTATCTTTTCATTACCTGAAGCAACGTTACACCAAAGAATGTTACTGTTTCTTCCTCAGAAGAGAATCTAATTTGAAAAAATCAAAACAAATCAATTTAAGATTTCAGTCTTCAACAGTAACTCCATTGTTGGAACGTTCTCGTATCAGTATGGGAGAGCGTTATCAAGCTCGAAAGGATTTTAATTCATCAATGGCGGTTAAACACTACTACCAAGCATGGAAAGGTGGACATTCCGCAAGACTATTTGAAGAGAAAAGACATATTAATCTAAGGTAATTTTACGAATTCTTAGTAGACAGTTGTTAAATTCATCATAGTGTAAGAATCTAATAAATAATAAATAAATAGGAGTCAACAATATGACCCTGAGTTCATATACTTGCTAGGATATGAACTCAGGTTAGAATGGTTAGTCTCGGTTCGAGTTGGTACGTGAATAGGTTCATTGCAAGGGGTGATAAGAACGGCTGAATACAGAGAGGATTATCAAGGGGATTGTATGTCCTTGATAGGCCATAGGCCAAGTTGAGATATTTATTTTCGAACGGAAATTGAACATTCATATTTTGTAAACACTACCAAGACACTACGATAACATATTTTACGCGTTCTCTCCATGGAATCTCATTATTATTATTATCTGTATTATAATTAAATCCTCCTACTTACGCTGCAGCATATAGTGAACTTACTTCGTCCAGTATAGAAAGATTGGTCATATATGAGTCAGTGCGAGGTAGAGGGAAAAAATATTCTGCTCGTGGAGGGAACATTAGAACGCAACGTGGATATCTGAAACACATACCCGTAGTAACTAAGTGTCTGTAAACTATTTTTTAATGTAGACTAATTCCAGAGATTGTAATATGGAGACAAAGAATAAGATATTTAGGTACCTAGGAAAAAATATTATAGAACCTCCACTAATTCCGTAAAAGTATTAGTAGCATATACCTAAAGTGAATTATTGGGGGCTCATTCACATAGTTAGTACCATGAGGTGGGGGCTCATGCACATAGTTATTGGACCATTCTTCTTCAGTGAAGACATCGTCACAGTTTATGCATGTCTGGATATGCTGCAATTGTTTGCTGTTTCTCCTCAACATGAATATCGCATTCGTCACTTGTTTTTTAATACAGGATGGAACACCACCACATTAGGTTTTGTAAGTCTGCGAATAGCCTTGTGCAACATTCGTAGGGGGCAGGATATTTCGGGAACGACCAACAGCTTCGCCGCTGTGCTCCCCAAACATAACACCACTGGATATTCCTGTGCAGTTATGTCAAAAACATAGTATTCAAATGTTCTGTGCAAGATATTGAGATATTAAAGAACAGGATATATACAACAAATACATCTATCGCTCCAGAGATGTTGGTCCAGGACGGACCGAATCGAAACCATTTGGTTGTAGCTAAGTTGGCACAGCCTTGACTTAGCAATTTGAAGGTCCAAGGAACGGTCCCAGCGACAACCATCCTGTCTGAGGTTAAATAGGGTTTTCCTCAGTCCCACCAGGCTAGTGCCGTGATGCTGCCTTCAAGCTTTACCCTGGATGACTTCGTGCCAATATCCTCTCCCCTGCACGATCTTAATCTGAAAAAATTGTTTAAGGGCCATAAATAAATTAAATTAACGGAATTGGGGTTCGCCTAGGTGTATTTCGTACCACTAGAGGTGCTTACGTGTCGGTTTACTGATAACTTCAAAAACTCTTGGTGATTTTTTTTTACAAATTGTCATGTTTCATTCCATTACTATAAAAACTTTAGACGCAGCACATTTATCGTGTTAACATTTCGATTGTTTTCCAGGACTTCCAGTCTTCATGATGAAGATTCATCAGTCATTTCTGACATATTCCGTCCGTTGAAAGAATATGTTGAACATTCAACGATACATGGAGTATCGTACCTGGGAAAACGGTCATTGAATTGGCCCCTAAGGTAAGATATAACTTAATTAAGTTGGATTTAGATTTGACGTAAAATGATTGTCGGAATGCAGAAGTAAATAAAAAATACGTGTTAACTTACTTACATAGTATATTTGTATGTGAACGAACCGAGTGGTAGTAGCTGACTAACGGATCGAAAGGTAATATTCGCCACTATTTTTATTATTCATAATGATTTAAGACTTGTTTAATACAACTAAATTTTTTTAGAACCTGCAGTGAATAACTTGAACATTTTTCTTCTTTCAGAATTTTCTGGATTGCTGTCTTGGCAACATTAGTTGTTCATGCTCTCATGGTATCAACTGCACTTTACAATACATACTATCACAGTTCTGTAGCCTATGAGGTGGAAACGGATTTTGAGAAGTGGAATTCCACTTATGTCCCAGCCGCTACGCTTTGCTTTACAACAAAGTATGATATGTGAGTATCTATACATGAAAGAGTAGTGGTCAGAGTATATTAAACTAACACATAACATACACCTTGCTTCCATTTTACTGCTATTTCATACTATCAGTCACATTTACATTTTACTGTCATTTGTAGATTTAACTAAGAGTATTAAACCCATTATGTTCGTCATTAACTTCCGGAGATCCTAAAGTATCAGTTCTGGGGCCCTTAATGTTCAACAACATCAATGTCATTGATAGACTTTAAAGTCAGATCGAGACAAGAAAATGCACTTCAGGCAATTTGAAACAAAAATATTAAATTAGGAAAAGTTGCTTGCAGCAAGGTGACTAGAATACTCCCTTGAAACAATAGTAATTTTAATTCGAAATGATCCTGCAAAAGCACATTCGCTTACAAACACTAGAATCCGACTTAAAAACTAGAATTATCGAATGTATCAATGATCAGGACAATACACATTCCTCTCTGATGTAGAACCATACAGGTTTGATCCATAAAAGATCCCTTGGATAACCGGATGGTCTTCCTGATATTCGTATAATCATGTTACATTGTTGCTTGACTTATACGCAAAATACACCATTCTCTTTCCTATTGCAAGTGAATGACCCATCTATGTGGTGTTTGTAATTTTGCTTTGTTCAGAATAGTTTCAATCACAGCGTGTACTCGTGACTGCTGATACTGGCTCTGACTCTTTGTTTGTAGGTGTGAAGGTCCACACTGCTTAGTTGCTAAATCAGTCTATTCTGACAGTGTCAGTGATTACACTCTAAAATATTTAGTACACAAGGTGCACCAATTAATCTGTAAGCTTAGTGTGTAGCGATCTATTGGTTTTATTTCCTAATACAGATGAGTTACTTGTGCAAAAATTACTGTATCTTTCTTTTCATTCCATTTGTCGTAGAGAATTGAAATTAACTGACACTGTAGAGGTATGTATTGGGTGTGAAACAGCTGATATTAAAGGAAGCTACACAACACCATAAAAAATAAGAAAAATATCCTGTACCAGTCGATGAACAAGGTAGTAATTTTGTGGCCAGATTATGTGTATAAAATGGCTTTATATCAACAATAAAAATGTATTTTTGGTAGCGACATAAAAATGTAAAATAGCCAGATGTGAATACAAAATAGTTGAATAATAACTGTTGTCAAATTCCTAATTTTTCTTCAGTTTTAACAATTGGAACCAACAATGTCTATACGAGAAATTCTGTAATGTAAAATAGAAAAGACAGGAAATTTTATTTATACCACGAAGCCTTTTAGTCCTACTTCAAAGGTGGAGTTTAGGCTTAATTTAAATTAGGCTTAGGCTAACACATGAAGTTGGATTGCCAGAAGGGCTTTTATACTTATACTCCACATGCCTAAATACAAGTAGAGGTAAACCAAGTTTAGGCTATGACCACGGTCCAGCCTACGTCCACGTCCTTGCAATCGGACCTAATTTTCGCGTGAAAACATCATCATTGTGGTCGTATATCGCCAACCAGTAGTATCTAATTTCGACATTTAACAATTTTAATTATAATACTTCATATATTTTATATGTTGTGCTTAAAATATATCAATTCGTTGAATTTTTAATATTACAATTTTAATGTGGCGTGTATTTGTTACAAAGAATAATACTAATTTGCGATTACTTCTAATTGCTTTTGTGCCAGTGCAGAGACAACGCATAACACATGGTCATATATACATGATAACACGTGGTAATACCTGCTCTGGTCTTGGTGGGCAATGGGTCTGAAGCACCACGCTAGCGGGCCCAAGAGGTTGTGGGTTCAAATCTTCATTATAGGGTGCATGTGTGTGGATTTTAAAGCATTAACTGATATAATCGCGACGGACTGTAATCAATAATTACTTACCTTACCTTACCATACAGCACTACATACAGCCCTGTGTGGGCCTTGGTTTTATTCACCAGATGCCTCTATTCCTCTCTGTTCTTTGCTTTCTCCTTCCAGTCTTTAATCATTATTCTCAGGTCTCTGATTACGTCATCTAGCCATCTCTGCTTAGGTCTTCTTCTTATGTTAGAGAGTATCCTCTCATAAAGTATCCTTTTCGGGAGTCTTCCCTCCCCCATATGGTCCATCCATCATATCCGTTGCGCCTTTATGAACCTTACGAATCTTCTCCTTTCATATTTTCTTCTATTTCTTTGTTGGTTCTATCCCAATCACTGTTCTCTCTAATTGGTCCGACGATTTCTCGTATTATTTTCCGTTCGTATATTCTTAGCTTTCTTCATTCTCTTTCGTAAATGTCCGAACTTCTGCACTGTATGTAAGGATCTGTGTGATTAATATTTTGTACATTTTCAGTTTGGTTCGTTTACTTATGTTTTATTTTTGAATATTTCCGTATTAGCGTAGTATGCTTTGTTTTCAGATAAGATTCTTTCCTTACTCGTGTTATAGATTTTAAAGTAATAATATGATGTATGTTACTACACAAAAGAGGCTTAGCTACTAAACTCATGCAAAAGCAACAGTGGAGTTACTAAACATGCATTTATTCTTACCGTACGAAGTTGCGCAGTAATAATGTAAAATCTATCAACATAAAACATAATCTAATGAAATGAACAATTATGATAGGTTAGGTTGCATGGAGATCAGTGGCATCTAACCCATAACTGCATTTTACAGTGCACATGCAAAATATCATTAATTCCAGCTGTTAACTTCATGTCAAAATATATCCGATGCACATATATAATTTGATATTTCAAGTTACAGTCTTTCTTTCTTGTAATGGGTACTAAGATACAAATGTAGAAGAAAATCTTCTTTCCTGTGTATCTTCTTCACCCGTCTTATCTCACTAGTATGTTATGACATTTTGAATGGCCCAATTTAATTGTATCATTGGTATTTAATAGTTTTGATAATGTGCCTTCATTAATCGCTTGGAAGTTTTATGAATTGTGACTGGAAAGAAGAGGAGTCACTTATGTTTTATATAGAGATTAACTTTTAGAAGGTAGATACAGTATCACTTAGGTTTTCTCATATTTTCAATATAACTGTAGAGAATTTCATCCGTTACTATTAAGGAGTAAAGTCATAAGAATGATATAGTTTTGAACTACTGATTTTGTTCTTCTTTCTTTCTTGATATAACTGCCTAAATACCCTAATTTGATGCACTTGACGAAGTCGATTTCTTCTCTTCTTTTAAGTAGTTTTATTTGATGTATTCCTTCTTTTTTATATATAAAGACACAGGTCTTGTCTCAAACTCGTTTGAAATTGCATGTAGACTTTCGTGGGATATTTTCTTTTTAATAATGATTTAAATTGTAGACCGATATCTTTTTCTTTGTAAGTATTGGAAGTTTTTCTTTTTGGTAATATATTAGGTGAGATCTGCTGAAAGCAACTCCATTAAAGGAAAATATGTGGAAGTGGTATTCTAGAGTTGAAGTTAAAGTTAAAGTTATTGTAGATTTGATCAAGTTTTAAAGAACGGAAATGCCAGAAGAGTATGAGGTTGGGTTATTTAGAGTTGATAATTGATGTTTTCTTTGAAAACTTAACAAAATGTACCCCATTTGTCTTTGTAAACATGCTAATAAAGAATGGATAGAACACGGTGAGGAAGTTTTTGTTCGTTTGAGAGTATTTAGTAAGTGTTTGCGGCCTATATCATATTTTTCACATTCAAAGAAAAAATGGTTGGCATCTACTGAAGAGTTGTCATTTAAGCAGTCACATGTAGAAGAGTCTGTTAGATTAAAAAGATGAACTTTGGTCAGTTGGGAGCGTAGTGTGTCAAATTTATAAAATCATCGTGCACTCACAGTTGTTAGTTATCATAGAAACCGATGTTACGCCACTACAAAAATCTACCATATTTAGTGCCACAAATAATTATGCAGTATTGCGCTTGTATATTTATAATGCATGAGTTTCACAGATAAGTATCGTTAAGCTTACATCAAGTACCTCAAATGTACAACATTTAATTACCATTCCTAAATCCTACAACGTAAAAGTGAAACATCTTTTTCATTGACGAAGATTGCTGTTCTTGTTTTTTAATTGGCTACTCAAAATGAGCCTGCCTTAATGAAGACATTCATCTTTACAAGTATTTTTTTAACTTCGTTGCATCAATTGCAATATACTCATACATCGACATTAAAAAGAATTGTTATATGTAATTTATTGCCCATTGATGTTATGGAACACATGAACATGCTCATGAAGAAATATTGATTATACAATCTTTTCAGAACGTACTTATTTTCCAAAATCAATTTTGATGAGGAAATGTTTGTTTTTTTCTGTACGCAAAGGGCCACATGTTGCAATGATTTATTCACTTGCAACTTTAACAAAATTTAGAGAAAATACCAAATACAGGACCTGCTTTTACATTACATCTAACGTACGTCTTAAATTCTTAAAATAGTATTTAAATTATTCATTATAGACTTGCAGTGAAGTATCATGAGTATCGTTGTTTGTTTGTTTGTTTATTTCTTCTTCGTTGGCTACTCTTCATGAGCCTGCCTTAACGAGGACAATTGAAGCCAAAGTTACAGATTCTACATTAAACTATTAGACAAAGCCATTACATTTTCTTCTTGAGCATGCAAGGTGATATTCTCCGTGACTTTAGATACCACTTTGATCCTGAGAATGTCTTAGCGAAACGTCGATGTGAGATTCTTCCAAGTTCCAATAGGTATAGCAGACTGAGAGAAACGAGTTCATATATATATTAACAACTAACGTTTTTAGTCCGGATTACCTCATGTCCATCTTCAAGTAACATACAATTGCATATATCTTGCAATGAAGTTTCACCAATGTTAAAATTACAATACGAACAGCACACGTATAGCTTTATAGAGATAGTTACATTTTATGTAGATTTTTTTGGGGGGGAATAAGCATGTTAGATAATTTACCAATCCTTTGAAAAAAGGAATCAATAAGGTAAACAGTGTCTTTACTAGGAGCAAATAGGAGACTTTCGAGAGATATTGGTTTCCTGATATTAGTTCGGTACAGAGCCTTTAGCAGAGAATTGCGATTAGCTTTATATTTGCTGCAATGAGCAAGGACATGAATAAAGTCCTGTTCAGCTAACATGCATTCACAGATGGGAGAGTCACAACAGCCAATCCTGTGCATATGAGCTTTAAGACGCGTATGATTAGTACGCCCACGTAGAATAGTTATTAATATTTTACGAGGTATTTGGAATTTAGAAAACCATGGATAGTTATCCTGTACATTAAAATAATTATTAAAAATAGAACCAGAGAGGAAAAGCTCGTTTAATAATGCAGATCTGTCTTTCTGCTTAATGACGTTTAAAACAAGAGGGATAGTGTCTTTCCAGTATCTCCGTGTTTTAGTAATAAAAGGTAAAGAAGTACTAGAACGATTTAAGCTATCAACAATAGCCGGAGAATACAACTGATTACCATAGCATATGACCTTTCCATGAGCTCCTACGTAGGTAAAATGAATTGTTTTATCCAATTTGAGGTTAAGATAGTACATTTCTAAAACATCAAAGATAATAGGATGGGATTTAAACAGATCGCAGTAGTTCCTTTGTATTGAAAGTAGAGCACTTTGAGAATCAGTGAGGATTAATATTTTCTTATTGAGAAGAAGCAAAGAATACCCTAACGCCTTGTAAATACCAAAGCATTCCAGATAATAAATATTAAAAGAAGATTCCAAGCGATACTTAAGAGAATAATTTTTTTGAGGATCATAGACAGCACACCCAGCCCCATCCTTATTCTTACTACCATCAGTAAAAAGAAAAGAAAATTCTTCCCATCTCGATTGGTATTCTTCTATTGTTGGGTAACAGGAGAAATAAATATCCCGTAAAGTTTCAAGCGGGCAAGTAATTTTATAAATAAGCTCTTTCCTCGGTCTGTACATACTACGAATCTGATTCCCATATTGCCTGTTTATTTCTAACCAAATATTCTCCGTTGCACGCGAATTATAGCTTTCTAATTTCAGAGCCTCTTCAAATAAATCTACAAAAGAATGAAAAGGTGAATTTAATGTCTTAATGAGGAATTTAGACGCTCCTTTGAGTCTACGATAGCGAAAAGTAGAGATATGAGACTCTAAATAGGTCGGGATATTGGGATTATTCTTCATAACTCCAAGCGCTACTCTGATTGCCTTTCGACAGATTACTTCTATTCTTTCACAAACTCTTTTCTTTCGAAAAGAGTTTGTGAAAGAATAGAAGTAATCTGTCGA
>JAGDQP010003772.1:27035-90817 GCA_022664845.1 Lepisma saccharinum
TTGCTCATAGACCCAGGAGAATGGACACATTATTCATTATCGTTTTGCAGTGTAAAATCATAGTTTGACCTACTGGATCAGAAAAGTCGTCAGTGAAGTTGTTTAATATACTAGACGCAGCTGCCATCATACTACGAAGCGTATCATTGAAACCATGGGATTGATGAAGGTAGGGTTCATGCCTACACCAAATTGAGAATCAGAATAATTTCCATTGCCAGTATTACAGAGATGTACCATAGGCTTTTTAGAAATATCTCGAGGTAAATTATTTTGACCCAGAGCTCGTTCAGAAATTCGATGAGAAGAATTCACATTAATTGAATTGGGTCTCTTAGAGGAATAAGACCCCACAAAGTCGAATGAAGCGTTACCATGACTACCATTAGTGTTTTGCTTAGGTAGAGAACCAGACTGTTGCAACATTTGATTGTGGACGTTTGATGAAAGTCTATCTTTCTGATTTATATAGGGCTGCTTCTTTCCCCAATTATTGACAGGTACTAATCGTTGGAGAGGAAGATCACTTCTCTTAACTGACGAGTCATGTTGACTATCGTTGAAGTTAGTTACAGACTGTAATTTTTTGTCATTTCGATGGCGCAGAATTTGAGGAGCGGGTTGAGCTGAAGTTTGGACAATATTAGCATAGGAGGATTTAGTGTATTTGGTAGTTCTTACAGGTAGACCTTTAACTGTTCTAATAACTGACCAATAAGTTAAGTTGTCCCTCATCATCAAGTCCAAAGCCTCCTGCTGCAGCTTTCGTTCCGGACAATCTAAAGATAGAGAAGAATGCAAGTTTGATTTACAATGAAGACATTTAGGTACTGAGGTACATTTATCTTTATGGCTCTCACCGCATAGTTGACACGCCGGTTCCTTGACACATCTGGAGCTATCATGGTTGAAATATAAACACCGAGAGCATTGAAGTACCTTCCGTTTCTTAGGCTGTACCTCGTGTCTTCGTTTAAACACGCTAATATGAGAAGGAAGAGTTTGCGACTCTAATGTATATTCTATCAGAGGGGTATCCACAAACTGCACTTGACCCTCTCCAGAGACAATACGTTTTTTCAGTCTACGCAATGACAATATAGGGAACATGCACTCAGAATTGTCTAATATGAGGTCTAAACTAATATTAGTAGGAATACCATATATAACACAAATACGCCTTGTAAGCATTAAAGGAATTCTGGCCGTCAAGTTAAGTTTATTAAGTAAATCTATGTTGGAGACGAAATAGTTTGCTTTTCCATACGAGGAGAAGTAGATCTTCACACGAAACCGTCCTGCTGGTTCAATTTCTTCAAGATCCACACCTACTTGCTGAAGGCGCATAGCTGTAAGTGGGGTTTGGTATCCCCCAATGTTTTCATGATTCTTACCTTCTACAATAGCCATGAAAGGGCCAACATTAGAAGAGGGAAAGAGAACAGGCTGAGATTTACTTTCCTGACCCTCAGAAAACTCCTGGAATTTAGCCGCTTTAGTAGCATGTCGCCCATCACTGCCAGAGCTTTCCTCAGGATTAATTGGTCTTTTTTTTACATTTTGTTTCTCACCACCTTCTGAATTATCTTCCATATTTATATCATTCACTACTATATTATCACTTTTTACATTAGGTATTTCATTTTTGTGCTTAAGAGCAAGTAACTCTTGAGCAGCTTTAACCTGACTAGTTACGTCGTCAATATCACTTGAGCTATCTACCTCTTCTTCTTTTGATACCTGTACTAAGTTCTCCCCAGTGAGGGAGAGAAAGTCAACTGTACCCGTAGGCGAGTAGGGAGGTTCCACAGGAGATTTACTCGGCTCCATACCAGAACAAAGATGACCTTGTATCACAGGACTAGGACCAATAACTTTTTGTAAAACAGGCAGTACCATTTGTTTAAGATTATCCTCGAAAAATTCCGGGACATATTCCATACCATTCAGAGATTCGTCAGAATCCACAATAGCAGGGTTCATCGCCATGCTCTCAGGACAGACACTATTCCTTTGTTTAATCTTTTCCACTTTTACTTCTGAACCCTGAAATTTATTCTTAGGTTTATTTCCCCCCATATTATCATGCAGTCGTACATAATGTAAAAACATCACATGCACCAAAAAGAAAAATTTAAGTAGAGTACTTAGCCGACCTTAGCGTTATCAAGCAAATCAACAACCGTTGAATGAACACAAAGGAGGCCCACACACATGTAGGACCGATATTTAAAGTTAATGTAGTTAGACTAATTGTAACTTTACAGTTCACAATTATTGTTCTAAAGCCTCAATAGAGCGTTACTACACACCACAATTAACTATATAAGTCCAAGACGCACTAAGCACGTATTATTCTTCACAAAAGCTCGCACCGGTATCACAACGACACACGTTCTAAACAACCGACGCCATTTTTTTTTCATCATGAGTATCACTGACGAAGAAATATCCATAGTAATTTCAAATCTGATTTTCTTTCACTTGCGAACAAGGCTCGAAAAGTCTTTTTGCTTGAAATGGTGCGCTTACACTATATATGTTACATTCTTATTAATTGTTCTGTTTATGAATATGACAACTCGTTCTAGTTATGTTGTTTCTATTGTCTGTTGTCATTCCTAAATATTTAAATTGATCTACGCTCTCAAAAGTTTTGTTCTCTATCACAATCTCATTTTCGATTCGTGCTCTCTTGTTTAACATCTGATTGTTTCCTTGCTTCCCTATAAGCTTCTGTGCTTGCTTTCGTTGATCTCTGTATCATTGTTTCATAATTTCATTTTAAATTTTGACTACTTTCTAGAATCCTTCGTCTAATCAGTGTTTTCCCTGTTTCTTTTTTTTATCGATTCTTATGCTGATGCTGCAATTATTTCTTTCCCATTGTTTCTGTATCTTTAATGTTTCTTCGTTTTCTATTTGTTCCTCTATCATTTTTTGTTTTATTCTGTTTTGATATCCTTCTTCCTTAATTGTTCTGTATTCCATTTTGTTTTCTTGATAGTGTAGCTTGCTGTTTAATCTTCTCCCTTACTTTTACTTTAATCAGATAGTTGTCCGAATTGTAGTTGCTTCTACAGTCTATTATTGATGATGAGCGCCGGGTGTTAATTAGTACATGGTCTATCTGATCTACAGTATTGCCATCTGGTGATTGCCATATCTCCAGTTGTATATTTTTGTGGAAAGTAGATGCTTTTAGCTATGAGGTTTTTCATTGCTGCAAGCTGTACTAGTAGAGTACCGTTTTTGTTGCTATCTTCGTGTAATGTTTGTTTTCCCGTGACTATTGGTCTTGCATCATTCTTTCCTATATTTACATTGAAATATTTTATTATTATTGCCATTTCATATTTAATTGTACTCCGCTTCTAATCTCGTATAAAATTCTTCATTTATTATAATGTTTTATCCTCTGTAGAAGCATGCACCGTTAAAATGGATATGCCTTGTACTCCTAATTTACTTATTTTCTCATTGATAGGAGCGTACCAGGAGTTTTCTGTCGAGTTCCTCTTTCCCTAACCTTTGTAGATCCCTCTACTAGCTCAAGGCAGCAGTGTTCGTTTTGGTCCACCGTGGATAACTACAGTACACACAATTTCTGATGGGATTTCCCCTATCCGCCATCTGGGGAGGCGCCTGGTAGAAGTCCAGCAACTGTCCCAGGAATCAGTAATATGTACTAGAAATGGTGAAACCAAAATAAACTTTTATGATAATAATGTAAATAATACATGACAATCAATAATTTTAATTAAATAATTATTTTTCCTTAATAGCACATGTGAGGAAGTGTTTCGCAACTGTTCAATGGATGGTGAACCTATGGACTGTTGTCTGTTTCAAAGATTACCTTCTGATCTTCCCAATTGTTTCTCATTTAACTCCAATCAAATTAGGTAAGTTTATCCAGTTTTATCTAGTATAATCAAATCGTTGTAATCCTAACAAGATTGATACCTACTCTCGACCATGAAGATCATAAATCTTTGGTGTTTTTTACGTTAAATTTTATTATTGTACTGTTTTCCATAACGATTAGTCTTGAATAGGACGGTTCTTCAAATTTAATTCACAGCAATTGATAATTACCACTAGGTAATAATAGATGTTTATTTTATTTAGTTGCTTTGTAAATGAAGGATAACAATTTTATAATAAGGGCAGACATTATCTTTAAATTTTCATTCACAGATGGAGTGCCAACAGTAGACTACAAATATGGGGGACCTGCTCAGTTCGGCGCTACCGGTTCGGCGCCGCCGTTTTGGCGCCTCCGTTTCGGCGCAGTATCGTTTCGGCGCCAGAGCTTTATCAAAGAATCACACAGGGAAACTATTGTATTTAAGAAGTGTGTTAAAACTTCGTCCATAAGATGAGAGAGAACAACAGATCCAGGGGCTATGTTCATGGAAGAGATGTAATGAGACGGTTATACTTTAGTAAGAACTTGAAAAACATATTTTTTTCTCAATTATTTTAATTATGAAGTGTTTCTTTTTTTCGGCGGAAAATGAATTTATTTATTTATTTACAACATAAACAGCCTGAGCTACAGCAGGGACGTAACTAGGGAGGAGCAGAGGACCAGGATTCAGGGGCGCTACTCGTAATTTATTATTACGTAATGGCACAATTTCGTAATTTATTATATTATTTTCCAAGAAAATAAATTGTTTCATATTTAATTACAATGCATTCTGCATACTTCGAAACACTTATACAACATAAAAACATTATTTAAACAACATAAAAGAACGTTATCTTAAACGGCAAGGGTCGAGGTCGAGGTTCAAGTCCAACGGCAAAGTCGAGGTTAAACGACCATTTTAACTAATTTCTCTATTTATAATACGAATGCAACCTACATTTCATTAACACCCTTGTACGCGAGAGAAACATTGTCCTCTTATGTCCCTTAGGCATCTTTAGCTGAAACTGTGGAAACAAATAATGCTTCAAAACTTTGTCAGAAGCAGTCCCAAAAAATTACTTTATTGGCGATTTTTTCATCTCGGATATTCACTACTTATCACATCTTATGCATTTCTTGTTTAGGTTCAGCAAAGTAAAGGTTCTTACTTTTAAAATGTACAAAAACTTTCTATTTACATTAGAAAAGCAATATGTCTTATTAGCACCCTTGTACATGACAGACAAGTTCCATCCACGTAAGTCCTTTAGGCGTCTTTGGCTCAGACCGTGCACACTTAAATAATGCTTCAAAATTTTGTCAAAAGCAATTAGAAGCAGAGTACAAGAAATAATGTTTTAAGTACTTCATTGATCATCAAATGTCGTCAGGGGACCGTAAAAGTAAAAGGTACATCACTATGTCACAAGGTACGTTAATAATTTCCGTTTTTCTCACTTTGGCGCCGAAAGGGTAGCGCCGAAACGTAGCCTGCGCCAAAATGGTGGCGCCGAAACGTAGCGGACCCCAAATATGGTTGATTAGTCTCACAAAATTCTAAAATAATACACGTGAGATTGTCTTCGTATCAGTTATATTTTGTTAAAGCTATTGTTTTAAGTCAGTGTGCGATTATTTATGTTCAATACAACAAAACGGCTACTCTGTGGTGTCTTCTTAACAACGAACTTCAATTAACTTCATGTCATTTTTCTAAATAAAGGGATATCGTGATTTACATATAGGAAGTTTTCATTTTCAAAGATTCACACGCAAATTTTCATGGTAACTTGCGAGCTTCAGTCTCCCCGTCATCTCTGCATAGAATTTTTATATCTACTGAAGGAATACAAATTTGCGATACAAGACCTATTTACGTAGAACTAAAGAGCATCTGAAGGAACGTGAGCCTTACATTAAAAAAATGTAAGAAAGTTTGTATTAATATGATCTACAAAGAGAACAATTCGTAATTTTATCCAAATATTTAGTTATACGTGCATTGCCTGAATGATTGAACGAGTAGTTGGAAATTCATTTTACCAATTCAAGTTAAATGCTTCTACAACTAGATGCAAAGGAGAACTACAGACGGTATTCAAATTGTTGAGGTGGTACAGGAGATTTTCTCTGGTGTGTGATGATTTCATCCCCGGTTGTTGATTTCGAATGTCATCCCAACCAGAGATAAAAATCTTTGTATTTCTTCCCAAATAAGTAGTTTGTTGAAACTTACCAGCAACCACTAGTTTTATAATCTCCCCTTCAAAATTTATAACAAATCGAACACTGACTACAGACCATGGGTTTTGATCTAGGTTTTTATCAATTGTTCCCAATAAGTCTAAATTTTCAGTTGGATTGGTATCACATGGTTTTGAAAAACAACTCGAAGTTTCCAAGTGTCCAACGTATCCGAAAAACGTATACAAGGTTTTCAACTTCAGATAGTTGGTCTGAAATTTAAAAAATAACCATGTTCTTTCAGTATATCAAACACAAAGAGAAACGTAAATCATTTAGAAAAGATACACTTGGGAATTCAACGCAAATGACACGCTAACCATTCAACGCAGATGACACGCTAACCGACCATCTTGATGAAAGTTAAAACACCTTGTGAACATTGAGAACTCATCTTACGCTTATATTTATCTGTGCAATTTGGGTGGAACATACCATGAAACAAAGGGCAGATTTGTCTTCGTTAATAGTTGCAAAATGTTGAATTGTTGAACCCCAGTAACGACGGCTGAGTATTATATTGTTGTATCTCCTTTAAATTCTTATGGAGATAAGGCAATGTAATCCTCAGCCGCCGAGTAATCGGCAGTGTTAGTCCACTCTATATGAGTTGTTTCTTGTACAATTGTTAACAATATCTCTAACCGCGGTTACACCACATTTTGTCCAAAAACATTATGTCAACGCGACATTTAATCCATAGACTTTTCGTCCATTGTCAAGAAACATTTACTCCAGAAGGCTTTGGGACGTTCGATCCAAAGTAATTTTCGTTCACAAGGTTTTGATTCACAAGACATTTCAACTACTCGACATTTGGTCGCATTTTTTTTTGTTCACAGGGTTTTCCGTCTACAAGATATTTAGTCCAATACAAACAATTCATCCACAAGACATTTCGTCTATTCGACATTCGGTATAAGAACAATTCGTCCATGAGATTCTTCGTCTACAAGAAATTTGGTGTAAATATAAATTTGTTTACAAAAAATCCTCTATCTTTAAATTTCCTCCATAGACCATTTATCAACAACACAGCATGATTCAGCTCCTCTCTTGATGATAGGTGTGAATCCAAGGAGTTAACATAGTTTATTCAGCGTTTATTATAGCGAAATATAAAATAGAAATATGTGAAACACCTTCATAACAAATGAAAATACTGTGTAGGAATTCATTACTTTCCAACTGCTTCCAAGCAGTGTCCGGGGCCCGTATCTTTATGGAGTATTCAGTATTTAATATTTGCAAATATCGTAGAAATATTAAACTTTACCTTAAAACATTCTCGGAGAGAAAGACAAATAATAATAAATAATTATAATCCTCATCTCCTTTTAAGGGGGATCTATTTGAAATTGATTAATTCACTATTTTATATTTTTAGGGTCAGAGAAATTGAAACTTTTAAGAAAATATGTTTGGCACAAAAAGAAATACTGTAAAAGAGGGTGAACATTCAACTTCATTCAAGGTTTATCACTCATCCTTCAATATTCACAACCATTATAAAAACACAAGACTTTACATGGGGTCGAGGTAGATCAATGGTAGATCGCTTACCTCTGGTGCTTGGGGTCATCCGTTTGGTGTTTCAAGCCCACATCACATGAGTCGGATCGAACCGACGACCCCACGCGCCAAAGGTGAGCGTTCTGCCACAGCCACCGCGGCGTATGCATCTTTATTGTTATTGAGTATGAATTTCATTGAAACAAAGGTATGACAAATCTAATTGCGACATTTCTGACCAGCATAAATCTTGTGACAATCTGTATTATCTGTTTCTTAAATTAATTTTGTCATGAGCGATGGTACTCCCGACCTAGTTTGTTGACTTACTGCCATGGGTGAAACTAGAGAGAAACTACATACAATTACAGAGCAAAGCAACGGTTACAGAATTCTTAAATAATCTTTAGCTAATTCAACTACTCCTTCCGGTTTGCTAACTCTTCATTCTTTCCAGTATGAACATGGATATACACAACTAAGGGAAACACCACGTTCCATGTTGACTGGAGTATCACTCACCTTGTGTATTAGAATGTAATAATAATAAACCTAACTCTACTCAATCTTGCCTCATTTTAATTTATCTACCCTAAACTTACCTAACCTAATCAAAAGTGTGCATGTAATGAGAAGGTATTTCAAAGTTATATTGTGGGCATTGTCTTTTAGATGTAACTCTCAGAATAAATAGATTGATCGGAATTGGAATATGTTGATCGAAATAGTCGCAAGTTAGAATTGTCAGAAAACCTAATATAATCGAGCAATGCACTAACTGCATAATAAGTTTTAAAAAGAAACA
Organism: Lepisma saccharinum; assembly: GCA_022664845.1. Lineage (NCBI taxonomy): Eukaryota > Metazoa > Arthropoda > Insecta > Zygentoma > Lepismatidae > Lepisma > Lepisma saccharinum. Next base: position 35,516 of record JAGDQP010003772.1, read on the forward strand.
GAATCCTTTAATACTTACTTTATATTTTGTTCAAATTTCAGCGGAACAGCGCCACTTTATCTTACTACCACTCAGAGACTGAATATCAGGTTTTCATTTAAATGGACTGAACTGCCTGTAACGGTAAGAAATTTTTATATTTGTCTATTATATATGGACTTGTAACAACAAATTGCTCAACTAAACGTCAGATAAGAGTTACCCATCGCAGAATGTTATTCAGTTATTCATGCTACTCATTAAACATAAATTGTTTTAAGTACGTTGATGTTAAATAGCAGCGATTATAGCAGTAAGCGCTCGTAACGGTTTGGATTCTGGTCTAAGTTCAAACAGCAAAGGTTTTCGGGCTTTAATTTTACCCCATGCACAATAATTGGAAGATGAATATTAATTTGTTTATGTTCACGTTTTGATATGGTTAGGATGAAATAGCTTACTTGTTTATTTAGAGTATCAGACACTTCATTATTTTTGATTGAATCGAAACATGAATGTCATATAAATAAGAAAAGTTAGTAATTGACTTTTAATGCAAATTTGGTAATACATACTTCAAGTTTGAAGTGCAAAGCAAATTAATCAAAAGGTTTTGTATTGATTGTAGTAGTGAATTATCGTCAAGTTAATTGTCAGTGAATTCTTGATATATCACCTACATATGCATTTGAGTACAGTTGATAGTTGGATATTATTCCAGTATATTACCCAGTAAAATATGAGCAATCTAAATTACTGATTGATGTTTTCTTTGATTAGATACTTTAAGGAAGTTATGCTTTACTGAAGCGAATACGGTGTGCCAATATACCTGATATGCATGCATCTTATACGTAGTTGGTACATATACGCTAACCTTCAGATTTCTAACCGAAACCGAGGTAGTGCATGTCTTTATAAAGTATTACTCTGAATTCAGTTCTATCCTATCTTTCTCACTTTAAATACACACACGTGACACGAGTTTCTGTGGAACACTGGATCAGTGTATTTTAAAAGTCTGTATACACATAACAATAGATCTGTAATGGAAATGTGGAAATTTAGGTTCTAAAAATGAAACCATTTTCTACGGTGTAGATATGGCATTGTGTACGGAAATATCACACCACATTTGTGTAGTATACCTACTGTATAAAAGTTTGTTCATCTTTTTCTTTCATTGAAGTGCAGTCATAGCGTTTGCAGCTCGTTTTCAGAGGTGAAGAACAGCTTAACTCCACTGAGATTCTTTTGAGATACGTGTGTAAGTGGTACACCTGTAAAATATTAGACTTATGTTTCTATTTTTAGGTAATTGCCCATGGAAGAGAAGAAATCCCTTTGCATTCTGGCACAAGTCTTGAAGCTGCAAGATTAGAACAACCTTACGCAAAATTCTCAATGAATTTTCTGGTAGTTGACGAAATAGCTGATGACAATGTGCGTAATATTCCTATTCAATCAAGAAGGTGTAAGTTTCCAGACGAACATGGTGATTTGTTTCTGTTTAAATATTACAGTTATACAGCATGCCTAGCAGAATGTCGAGTGAGAAGAAAGCTTGAATTGTGTAATTGTACTGATTACACAGTGGGATTTGGAACAGGTGTGTTACTATTGTGATAATTAGTTTACTTTTCTTTAATCCTGGTTTAAGGATTAGTGATTTCTTCTATGTGTGCAATTAAAAATGTGATCTTTAAGTTTATGTTGAATATAGACCGTGATGTAAATAAAAATATGAGAACTTACTAAATCATCACATACTTTCAATTTCAAATATGTTCAGTATTATTTTTGTATATCAATTGGACTAATTGCTTGATACTATTAAAGAAATTGCAAAAAAATATACGACGAATTTCTACTCTTTTTAGAGCTAAACTGAACTTGCGGACAAAATGACGTCTGAAGATTCTGATTGTTATAAGTTGTTGGGTTATAACTTCGCCATGTTTAGACAATTTTACTGAAATTTCGTTACGGTGATATTTCTAGTATTAAATTTTATCTTACTATATGTTAGGGAATATACAAACACACTGGCGCGCTTTATCATGCAAGAGGGAACAATGTTTATAAGTTTAAATATAGTTATTGATCTGGTTCAATACGTTTTGATATTTATAAAGGGATATAATATTTTCTGCACATTTGTTTTAAGCTCTTATAGAAAAGTAAATTTACCATTGTCACTTCAATTTTAGAGCCTGTAATTTATTATAGGTAGTTTATCATTATTACATAGCATATAACTTTCCTTTAAACTTATTAAACAAAGTTTTGTAGGTGTTGCACGTTTGCTGTAACCCTCACTTCCTGGTGTACCAAAAGGTCTAGTCTTAGGCAATATTTTAATATTTCATGTTGACTTGGAAAGAAGTTGCTACTTAATAAACTCAGTAAAAAAATATGAGAAAATGTTCAATGTTTCATAATGTATTTTATTTTTTAAAAAAACTTGATAACGTGATAGCAGCAAACTTGGTCCAATCACTTAGGCATCTTTTTACTTTGCCATCGAATAGCATTGACTTTATAGGAGAACAGCATCCATAAAGTGTTGTTTGAAATAAAGTTTCATGTAATTTCATCACACTGATCTTCGAAATAAAAATAACAACCTTCTATTAATAACAGTACGGATCCTAACGTGCCTTCAAACCTGTTTTTAACGAAAACGTTCCACCAGGAATATAATTCCACGTGATAAGAAGTAATCTTCTGTCAATCTCTTCATCTAGTTTCAAAAAGAATTATTCAGGTATACTTACAGAGATTGGAGAAATTCGGAACAAAACACCAATCACAACCGATTATATTTCACTGATTACTTTACGTGCATGCAACTGGCGACTACTAATAAACATTTGATCAGAACCTATATTAAATTGATTCATTAATAATGTCGACAATTGCTAATTTTTCACTGTAAATTTAACTTTCCATTAAAATTCACTTCACCGAGAGTAAGTTTCATCAATATCTGTGATATTAACAATGTTTGAAGCCAGCCATTTTTCTTCGTCGTACATCCAGTCATTATTATTGAGATAAGACAACCTGCCTGAGTTGTTTCATGAAGTTCTTCCCTGATTGTAAACCCAATCAAAATAAACATTACAAGACGAGCTAAGCAGGGTTGCAACTCAGTTCCTGTAGTAAAATCTCTCACTGTCACTATACAATGCATTCCTTACGGCGGGGAGACAGTTGGTAGTGACAGATGCTTATTTTTAGGGACAAATATCAACATAAGATCAAAACATTCAATAACCACAAAATATACATAGAAAAGTAATCTAACAGAACATTGATTACGGCGAACTACGTCGAAAAACTTTGGCATAATTCAATTAATATGAATCGACGGCAAAGTTATTTTTAAGAACAAGAGAAAATTCTCCCCACTGTTTTCAACGTTATTTTGTTTTATTTTATTACAGAACCTCAAAAATTGTGTAATTCCAGATCCTGTATGATTGCAAATAGAGGTGAGTTATCCGTTACCATAATATTCAAAGTAGTTGTTTGTTGTTCTAATTTATATATTTTTCCTGATTTCCATGGCAGATAGGCTTAAAATATTCTTTTCCACAAAGCAACCAAGACATAAGTCATACGTTGTTTCTAACTTTTACGAATTGTTTTTGGTCTAATATGGAAAGTAAAATGAACTATACGTTGTATCACTTAATTTCTAAAATATATGGAAAACAATTAAGATATACATGTATAAGGAAAAGAGGGAGATAATCGAGAATTGCAACCTAAATGATTAATGAACAACATTATATACTAACAAAGAGTACTAGGTTTGTGAACGGAGCGAACAGCGAAACTAAGAAAATGCTTAGATATGGATGGAGAATTTGTTATACTCGCGATAACGTGAACTAAAATTAATCTGTAAGTTTAAATACAAATTGAAAATTATCAAGATGTAAATGAATAAAGAGAAAGAATGAAGGCAAAACAGAAACTGTGAAACACTAATGAAACAAATTAAAGAAACAGAGGGAAAACAGCGAATAGAAGAAAACGGAGACTCTAAAGCAATAAGAAATCAAATTAAAGGTGCTAAGGAAAATCAAGATAAGAAACAGAGATTGTGAAACAATAATGTAATAAATGGAAGATACCAGAAAAATCTACCAAAAAGAACAAAACAGTGATTATGAAACAATAAGAATACAAATGAATGGTTCAAGGGACAGATCAATGAAAGGAACTAAACACAGATTATGAAACAATAAGGAAACAAATTTGTGGTACAAGCGAAATTCAACAAAGTTAAAAAAATTAATGTTTCTAGGAGAAACAAAAGAAACTTTGATACACTACTATTCCTCCTATTTACTCTGTTTCCAAAATCGTTAGTAACTTGGCACTTACTTGATTCTTTCCGTTCAGTATGTGGTTTGTTTAAGATACACATGAAAGGAATATGATAGCATTACAATCTCATGTCACATTTCTGACCCTGTTGGTTTTATCCTGTACCTTTCAGATGATCTGACAGCTATTGAAAACGATTTGAACAAGAAATATACGACACGTAGGCGTCAAGTAAAGCATTGTCAATGTGCAAAATATGCAGACGTTTTAGGCATTTGTGCAAGTTTTAAGGAATATTCAAATTCCGCAGAAGGATTCTGTCTACAAAACAATAAATACTATTTTACAAAACATACTTACCTGATGTTATAGTAAGGAAATCCGGAAATAACGTAATCAATTCTCATGTCATAATAAAAAAAAGTCTAACCTGACAATTAAACCACATTCACTCGCTCAAGCTTGCTCTGCACTAAAATCCTGTAACATTATTATTAGCCCATCATATGAACCTTATGTTTCTTATCTCTGCTGTCTCAATCTTAGAAGACTGTCCTGTAGTCACACACAAACTTATCATGGATCTGCGGTGTTAGTTTATAAAAATCAGTCAAAATGTCTCCTGCATGTCTGTACTGTCAAATCGTCTAAAAGGTTGTTAATTTTGACATAAACAAAATATCACGGTTTACAGTATTCCTAAGGAGCAAAGCTAGTTCAAAGAAAATAAGCATAATTTAAGAATTCAATGTTTCGAAAAATTCTATTGTGAAAGCATTATTATATCTTCAGGACTCGGAAGATATCTTGTAGAACTCGATAAGATATTAATGTTTTATAAACTTCTCACTTCTGTGGATAGAATCATTGAGCTTTTAGTGATCAAAGCATGGCAATCTAGAGACTGTACTACATAGACTAATTTCGAAGCTAGTTGTCAAGAACACGCTATACGCAATCAGACTGACAATAAATAAAATTAATCTGACATCAGCCTCGGATCAACTTCAGAATGGGACTTTAATTTTAGTCTTGGAGATGACAACTATATTTCGGAGTGGTGAGCTAGAGAGAAAGAGCATACTTTCAAGCAAATATTATAGACATTTCAACGTGTGTATACTTTTTTCTTTATAAATATTCTCAGTTACATCATTCCCACATGCTGTATGAAGTTCTGTGAAGTAATTTGATATAGATCCGTAATTACTTTACTACACTTTCCAACAGAAACGTATTCCATATATAATTTCGGTAGCGTGTGAACTAAAGGACGTGTATGTTTAAACAGGGAGAAAGGTTTCAATTATTACGTATCTGTTTCTGATCACTTAGAATATTTTAAATTAAACATATGTGGAGATACCACAGTTCATATCTATAAGTTCTAATGTACAAGATCTTTGTTCACATGCAGTCCAGAGCTGAGCAAGCCTGTATGCTTCCAAAGCATGATTTGCCAAAACTCTGCAGATATACATGTACCACTTATCGCAAAAACATTGTGTTTTGAGAAACGTATTTTTGTTCTTGTACTTTTGAGTACAGCATTTGAACCTACGAACTATTTATATAGATATTATATCACTATATGGTTTGAAATATATGTCTTTCCCTACCAAATAGGCTGACTATTTGTTACGTTTGCTATTTAGAAATGGCTAAATTGTTATATTTCCGTGTTAATTTCTTTGCTTCTAGACATATTTTACAAGACAATGTACCATGTTTATCTGTTTGTAACCTTTGGGTAGAAGTTAGTCAATTTTAACAGTACTGAGAGTAAATAGTTTTATGTAATTGTAATGTTTTGTTTTACTTCTATTTTCATGTTTTTCTTTTTCGTTGAATCCTCGCAGAATAGTTAATATTAATGCAAGCAATATTTACATGGTTAAAAATCTTAGAAGAAGCTATGAGTAATGTTAGTCTATTGGAAAGTCAGCATATTAAGTATGGTATTCATTATTATAGTATTCTGTTGATATTTGCGAATTGTAAACTAATTTACTAAATCTCTGTGAAAGTGGAAAATATTTCGTTGCGGTAAAGAAGATTTGAACATTTTCTCCTTTTATTTGCAGATCTGCTGAGTCCAGTCAATTCAATTTTAGAAAAAGAGAAAGGGTTACAATGCGACTGCCCGTTAAGTTGCATCACACAGACTTTGCAGCATACATTTATGAAAGCGTAAGATATTTCTTTTTAAAACAATTTGATTTTAGGAAGCAGCATTTAGAACTAGTTAATTATATATATGTCGCCTCCAGAAGCCAACGGATACAAATGACAATGACAAATAAAGAAAGTTCGAGGTAATCTTTTATACACCCTCCATTCCAAAAGAAACCGAACGTTTTAAAAAAACAAAAAACAATGTACATTTTGGAACAAATCATTTTTATTAATCAATGTATTCCCCTTCTGCATCGATACACATATTTGCACGCTCCAACAAGTTGTCAAACGACTTCTCCATGTCCTTTATTGGAATGGTCTTTAGGACGGCGGTCGTCGCCTTCTCAATGGCTTCAATCGATGCGTGCCACTTTCCTTTCATCGCCAAATGCAGTTTCGGGAACAGATAGAAATCGCACGGAGCGAGATCTGGTGAATAGGGCGGATGATGCAAACGAATAATGTGATTTTTTACCAAAAATTCAGTTACAAGTCGCGAACGATGTGATGGTGCATTATCGTCCAAAAGAGTCCAACTGCCGATTTCTCGATATTCGGGCCGAATACGACGAATTCTTGCCAGCAAACGCTTCATGACGCCCAAGTAAAACTCTCCAGTGACTGTCTGGCCGGGCTGAACAAATTCTTTGTGGATAATTCCTTTTGAATCGTAAAAACAAATCAGCATCACCTTAACTTTTGACTTCACCAAGCGACTTTTTTTGGGTGGTCCTTCATCCGGCGCTCTCCATTCAGCACTTTGCCTCTTTGTTTCGGGCTCATATTCAAAACACCACGTCTCGTCACCAGTTACAATCGATTTCAAGAAGTTTCGATCCTGCCGAGCACTTTTAACAATGTCTTTGCAATGCGCAATTCGATCAACTTTTTGGTCTTCGGTGAGTTTGTGTGGTACAAACCGCGAATTAACCTTCTTAAGGCCCAAAACTTCGGTCAAAATGCGGTATGCGGTTGTTTGAGGAATGCCTAATTCCATTTCAATAACTTTCACCGACGCTTTTTTGTTATGTTTGATGAATTCACGCACTTTTTCGATGTTTTCTTCCGATAATCCGGTTCTGGGACGGCCTAATCTTTCGTCATCATCCAGCGTCTCTCTACCCGATTTGAATCGCCTGAACCACTCGTAAACTTGCGTACGGGATAGACACTCATCACCATATGCATTTTGTAGCATTTGGTGCGTTTCAGTAAAAGGTTTACCCAGTTTAACACAAAACTCAATTGCAGCTCGTTGTTTGAAACTCATTTTCCGACCGATGTACACAACACACTGACAGTTGAAACGCAATAACTTTGTTGCCGTGCATCCAAATGTCATGACATTTATACCAGTTGTCAATGAGGGACTACGCCATCTACCGGTAAAATATTACAACAGATGGCACTAGTGGTACTATTTGTTTTCAAAAGTTCGGTTTCTTTCGGAATGGAGGGTGTATATTTAACCCAAAATGTATGCTACACAAAATTGACATATTTTGTACTTGGACACATTAAGGTGCAAGGTTTCTTTGTACAAAATATGGCAATTTATAGTCACATGTATTTCGGTTTATTTATAAAAGATTACTTAGGAACTATTTTCCATTAGTCAATGTCACTTGTATCCTTTGGCTTCTGGGCTCCTTTTATAGATACATACATATTTGGTACGTTCTGATCAAAACCTTTTCTGATATGTCTCTATAGGAATTTAAAGGAACAACTGAATTTATGTATTCCCAAGTACAACGTATAATATATGAACTTATAGTAAAAACTTTCTGGCGTAAAACAGTTTCAAACCTTAACCGTGAATTTAGTAAATCACTCATAAATTTCGGGAGATATACCACTATATCTGATAAACATAAAATTTTACCCCCGACCCAACGTCGGAATTTTTTCGGGAAAATCCCCACCGACGTCGGAATTAGACGTCGTACGAATGACCGGGTGCTGCACAGAATTCAATGTTCTGCTGATAACGAGGAACCGACGACTGACCCGGCAAAACCTCAACTTCCAATTACCGAAAATTCAACCAAAAAGTAAAAAATATTTTTCAGTTGGCCAAAATAGAACATTGACCCCCTTGACGAAGGGTTGTTGACAATGGTTGCTGTCTATTAGTATAGATGTTTAGTTGGACTTCGTATAATGCTATACTTTGTAAAGTACTGAATTTGTTTGTAAATTTTTCAACTGTCTGCAGCAGGATTCTAACCTGGAACCTTCCGATTGGTAGTCCGTCATTCTAACCACTATGCTATGGAGGCACCTTCGGAATGACCAATGGTTTACTATTAGTTTCATGTTACGAAAAGTGTTTCTGAAGATGTTATGTTAGAGCTATGAAGGTTGTTTCATCGATTCTTTTGTCCTGTCAGGTATGGCTCAAATTTGTCAGTGCGATAAAGTGGTGTTACTTTCTGGCTATGGTCTGCATTGTCAAATGAGTGAGATCTACCAGTCGGACCACCTGCTGCACGTCAGTCATGATGTCGTCCAGTTGGTTTTGCCTTTTAGCCAACGATGGCCATACTTCTAATATTCCGCACATCGGTAGCAAACTTAAATCCATAGATTGGACTAACGTCTGTTTGCAACTTGATGAACATTACCATCCAGCCATCTTGGAACGACCTCTTTGACGGCAGCCACCACAAATCCAAACGTTAGTCCACCAGCATGTTGCGAGATTTTGCTCATGGCGAAAGTTATGCCTAAATATGAAAAACAAATCTCATGTTTACAGACGTATACATTCAAGCACTCTGAAAAGCTGTTAACAACCACAAGAAAGCTTCGAAGACATGATAAAAACTGTAAAGGCAATGAACAGTATCATCCATTAAATGAGCTTGGTAACTCACCATAACTCACCATCGTTTTGGTAACTCACCATACGTTCATTTAAGGAATAACATATTATTTACTTAAAATGACCCAAACATTGATTACAGTGAGAATATGAGAATGCATTTGCATACTACAGTTAAATGTTAATAGAGTATTATTTTCTAAATGATGTAAAACGATCTTCCAAATGGAGTAAAGTGAAATCAATAGATTTTTTTTCACTGGACGATATGTGCGAAGTTATTTCGACAAACGTCTTAATGTACACAACGGAGAACAAACAGGAATTTTAAATCCATACCGCAGAACCGTGGATTCCCGAACCTAGCGAGATCGAGATCGAAATATCGGTAAAAAAATTGCAAAATTTCAAATCATCAGGAATAGACAATATTCCAGCCGAATTAATTAAAGCGGGAGGAACGGCACTAATCAAGGAACTACATAAATTGATAAGTGCAATATAGAGAAGGGAGAAGCTTCCCAAAGGAATAAGAAACCTCAATAATAGTTCCGATTTACAAAAAAGGCGATAAATCGGACTGTATTAATTACCGCAGAATCTCGTTACTTCCAACCTGTTGCAAAGTATTAAGTAACATTCCTTTAACACGCCTAAGTGTATACGTAGATGAAATAATTGGAGATCACCAATGTGGATTTAGAAGAAATAGATGCACGTTGGACCAGATTTTCGCCTTGAGACAAATTTTGGAAAAGAAATGGGAATACAATGGGACGGTTCACCAGCTATTCATTGATTTTAAGAAAGCATATGATTCTATCAAAAGGGAAAAGTTATACAGTATCCTGATATGATTTGGAATTCCGAAAAAAAAAACTGGTTCAACAAGTGAAGATGTGTCTAAGTGACCCCATAAGCAGAGTACGGATAGGTAATAGTATGTCATATAGTTTCCAGATTCGCAACGGATTGAAACAAGGCGATGCCTTATCACAACTACTGTTTAACTTTGCGTTAGAATATGCGATTTTAAAAGTTAAAGAAGACAAAAAGGAACTATCATTGAATTGTTTGAATCAACTGTTCGTATACGCGGATGATGTAGATTTTAATAGGGGATGATATAGATGCACTACAAAGCAACACCGATGTCTTAGTAGAAGCGTGCGATGAGATAGGTATACAGGTAAACGTAGATAAAACAAAATACATGATAAGCCGAAACACAGGGAATGAAGGAAATAAAAACATAATAATTAGGGATGAGATCATAGAGAAAGTAAACAAGTTTAAATACTTGTGTGCATACATAACAAGCAAAAATGAGGTTACAGAAGAAATAAAAAGTCGCTTAGTGACGGACAACGCATGTTTCTATTCAGTCCAAAAACTTCTAACATCGCGATTAATATCAAGGAAAAAATATACAGAACGCTTATTCTGCTGCTAATACTTTACTGTTGCGAAAGTTGGAATATGACCCTAGCAGATGAACATAAATTACGTGTGTTTGAGAATAAGGTCTTGAGAAAGATATTCGGGCCGAAATGGGACAAGATGACTGGAGAGCGGAGGAGACTGTATAATGAAGAACTCCACAGACTGTAGGATTCACCAGATATTGTAAAAATAATGAAATCGCGACAACTAAGGTGAGCCATGTAGCTCAGGTGAGGGGAAACGATTATATTCTATCCTGGTTGGAAAGCCGGATGAAAAAAAGACCTTTTGAAAGACCGAGGCGTCGTTGGGAGGACAATATTAGAAGAGAGCTTCGAGAAGTAGGTGATAGTTATGATAACTGGCTTGTTACCCAGGATAGAATCCAATGGCGAACGTTTCTTACTGCGGTGATGCACTTGCGAGTTCCATAAGCCATAGAGTTAGTTAGTTTTTTTTTTGTTTCAAAACTTCTTTCAGAGCCTAGATTGCTCGACTATTTCAAACATCATATTCAGCAGGGCGAATCAAGTGGTTATAGTAAGTAAATGAACATATTCAGGTTTTTATTTTTTGTTTCAGTGAAGGAAATGTGGAAATTGGAGAGTTCTGTGATATGGAAGTGTCCTACAGTATTGCCAAGACCAGACGACGACTTAAAGTTGTGCGTGGCTTTATGGATATTGCAAGTAAATATGCCAATTTATTTACCTTCTTATATTTTATTGAGTTATCCTTCCAATGTCGAATTTCATTCGAGGTGTCTTCACTAATAAGCACTAATTAAACATTTTAATGAAGGAGTTCACAGTTGACAGGTTATATTAAACGATACATTTCTGAACCTATAATATGCGATGTTTCTTTCAAAACCAGGTTGTTGGATTTCTCTAGGGAAAGCCAAAATTGTATAACTTAAACGTCTACATTTCAGCAGTAATTATATCAAACAAGAACTTCAAGGTAAAATCGAAGTATCATAAAAAACGAAATATCATGGTTTCCAAAAAGAATCTGTTTCAAAATTAAAAAGGAAAACTATTTTCCTACTTTAAAAAAGAAAAAAACCTTGCTTATGTATCATAACTAATTAAAACAATTATTAGCAGAAATGACTTACTAAATCTATTAAAATAGTATGCAACACAATCAGTCAACAATCTGCCAAATGCTCTCAAATTTCCATCGTAAAAATTTGATGTTTGGAGCTCCAGATATCAACTTGAAAGTGTTCTCAGGTAGAAAACGATCTTGCTGCAAAGAGAAAAATAATAATCCATCAGTGTAACTTCCGTAAAGTGAACTAGGTGCCGCTGGTTATTTCTGGACACTGGACAGTACATACATGATGCGACGGGTATTATCATGAAATATCACCTGGACAACACGTTTACTCGTTATCACTATTTCTTGAAAACTGTAACCAGTACTGTTCGTTCTCCAGATTTCATGGATTAACAGTGAGCCACTCGAGGTTATTACTGTGCAGTGACTTTCAGTTTTGTAGATGGTACAAATGGCTTCAGGACTCCCGTGAATATTTAAAATTCATGTATATGAGAGAACTCCTGTCCAGCGCCTATTGGAGTAAACGTCGGTTTTCTCTCCCTACAAGAAAGCAGGTACGAAGTGCTAGGGAATTTGTTTCCTTTCTCCCTACAAACAACGCATTGCCTATTTTCTCTTGCAGAAGAGGGTTTGGGAAACAATTACTGTATGCAGTAGGACAAGAAACTAGTACACACAGTGGAGAATGAATGATTGTGGTTTCTTGTATAACACTCCATAGTCCCTAAAATGTTTGTGACAGTCTTCAATTATAAATTCTTAAGAGTTAATTGGAAACAAAAGAAAGACGACAGTGTATATTTAAGAATACGCAACGCAAACATCTGCTTCCGAAACAGTAGCGTTGCATTGTTTGAGCAAACATATTGCTTGTCCATGCCTTCTCAAATAGGGAGAGTAATATCCATAGAATATTCATACATTATAGTCCTTAATATTATTTTGATTACAAATTAAATTTTATGTTGAGTGTTGGAACAACACGTGTCTTTTTGTGCTTTATACCATATTAGATCTACAGAGAAGGTATAATGTCGGTATTCCCCTGATAGGAGTAAGAACGACCTGATTTTATGATGACCAACGTGAGAAAGATTCGAACTCACATTGCATTCCCAGAGTTTATTCGAAACCAGGCATAGTAGTCACTAAACCAAAGGGCTGTGTTTATTTCAAATGTGCAAATATTTGCCAAAAAAAAATTCGACGAACTAAAGTTAATGTTCGCTTGCAAAAAGTTGGTTGTGCAATATTCTAACACATAATGACAAGTGTTTATATTTTTTTAATAATTATATTTATTCCATCGCAAATACAAACATCGTCACCTTGGAGCCAGTAGATACTACGTCCAATTTTTGGCAAAATGGAGTTAACACTGCAGTCAAAGACCTTGTACGAAGGGCATCAACCCCAAAAGTACTGTCACTCCAAGTTGCTAGAAACCTTAGAAATGTTATGAATTTATTCTGACTTTAAATGAAACTTCAAACTTTAAAAACTGTATTGTCTCAAAAGTAACTGAACTGGACAGAGAACCTTCCGGCAATAAGGTGACGATATACATATTATTGTTTAGCAGTTGAAAATGCAGGCCACTAGATCCATGTCGACAATATAGGAAAGTTTTGTTCGTGCAAACTTTGAACTTGTTCACAATTCCGTGATGTTGCGGTATCAAACCCAAAACCGTGATGTATATACAAAACCTTTCGACACGGGAAGAATCTTAAGTGTATAAATATGATCTGAATTTAGAGTAGAATTTTCGTTGGTACAGCTAAATTGAACTTGTCGTCACAAAACACTACGAAATAATAAGAAAATTCTGTGCTGAATGAAAAACCAAAAAGATACATTGATATATGTATTTTGGGAAAATATGTTTTTCCACATCAAAAGTCACTTATTTGTATTATAGCTCCTATAGCTGTATAGTAATTAGTTCCTTATTCGCGGATATGGGTTTTCTTGCACATGTTAATTAATAAGTTGGTTAGATTCACTGGTTGACTGATTAATTAATTGTGTCGTTACATATGTATACATTTGTATTTTTTCTTTTACAGTGTCTATCGGAGGAGTGTTTGGTCTCTTTATCGGAGCAAGTTTAATGAGTGCTGTAGAGTTGGTTTACTTTGTTGTGGTAAAACCAATCTTTTATTTGTTTTGGTGCATTGTTCGAGAATTGTACCGTGTTTTAATTAAGTAATTGAAAATATTGTCCAGCTAAAAAGTGGGTCAAAGGATTACCATGTCTAATTTACCACAAACTCAAGGAAAATGTTCATGAGAGCGTAATGTTTCACTTCTTTTTGATGGTTCTTGAAGATGATCTTTGCTGAAACATACTAGAATATGCATTCTTAAAAAGAAAGTTGGTATGTTTACCATGTGACGTGTGTATAATAACTTATGAAAAAGTTACTAATTGTGTTTACGTGATTTAGTAATAAACTTTAATAAGTCATCCATTAACTCAGCTCGTAACTCAGTCTAAAAGGCGTTACTCGATATTTGAAGCGAACTTTAAAATGGCTTCCTAACGTTTCTCACACAAATCTTTGAGGTAAGTGACCATCAAGTGACATTTCAAAAACATAAAAATTATTTCCGCACAGTCAACTAAGCTAGTGTTTATATTCCATCACTAGTATTGTATTGACTAATGAGTATTGTAATAAAACCAGAAGAAATCATTTTATTTAACATTAACAATAAGTATGTTACCATCGTACGTGTGCTGCGGTGATGTAAAAGCATAAATACCTCTTTATTCCATAGTTTATTTTTAAAACTTCTCTTTTTGTATAGTGGAATTATTGTAAAATGGTAACGTATGACGACAATGTAGACGATTACGTAGTCATGTTTTACAAAAATATTGACAGATCTGAAGCAGATGAACGGAAAATGAAGACATTCTTGGAACACTTCGAGGCCCGATTCTCAGAAAAGGGTCAACATCATAATATTCACAAGAAAATTCACATGGTGATAAAGTGGAAAATCGTCGGTAAAACCTGCAACTGGACACACATGTATCATTTCATTCATATGATACATTCCACTATCAAACTTACAACCATAGTGCTAGAATGACATCCGGGAATGTGCTAATAAAGAGCGAGTATATCTTTTAACTGCAGACGTGTAGCAGACTGTCGTTCAACTATTACTTAATATATGTATGTCAATCAGAGCGTCGTTTTTCAATGTATTTTATACTAGTGGCTTATTGAATAGTATAAGTAGATAAGGTCTTCCCGTTGAAATCTTACTAGGCTATTTTTATTGTTCTGTTCCAACAGATCATAAACAATGTTTACATTTTCCGTAAACATTCCTCCTCCTATTTCCTAATCATTCCTTGTTATTATTAAGTTACAAATTCCATGTTTAAATAACCTACGATAAAGTACATCCATTTTATTGTTTGTTATAAAAACAAGTTTTATAGAGAGTTGAAAATTGCGGAAATTTTAATGATTATATTAAAAGACATACGGAAAACACATGCTTTACTGTTAGAATTAGGTACCGAATATGGATTTCATTTTAGTAAACACGTGAAACCTTTGTTTATATCATGTATCACTCAATCTGTAATAGTTCCAATAAATTATTTGCATATTTATTAACTTATTAGCACACAGTATCTCCTAAATAACCATGATTGAAACGAGTGTTCAGATATTTATGTCAGTTACTTTTACAATTTATTTGCACAACTAGTGGTGGTAACTAGTATCATAGGAAGTTGGATTATGATGCCGTCAATTCCAAGATTCTTCTCAAACCTTATTTGCAAATTTACAATTTGACATTCTATACAATAATTGTGAACAAATTATTTTGTGCTTAAGCTCGATACCGGTACATATTTTTTCACTATTTTACATATAAATATTCATTATATTCACCTGAAGGTTTCTAGAAGCTTATATTTATCTAGAACATCGCCATAAATATCAAATACAAATCTTTCTAACAAGACTTCAGTTTTAAGAGAAATTATATTTTAGAACCATCTCCACCTATAGATATCTTTTACATATTGACAAAGAGATTGTAAGGTAATGCACGAGTATCATATTCCTATGTAGACTGAATACAAGGTAGTTATTACCTTGCGAGGTCATCAACACACACACAAATTCTTACCGATTGGATATCTAACTGTACTTCTTGCAAATATGTTTGTTTGTTTCTCAATATTAATCTCGTGCTACAATTAAACCTATCCGATTATTATATTCTTTAATCATCCAACTAAATCATAGAAGTTAAACTATTTCAATCGACAAATACATTAATGTATTTCTATCGAGACTTCAAAAGATAATCTCATTAAAGGATTTTTCTTAAATAAAGAGATTGTATCTTATATTGTTGAAATATTGGCTTCAAGTGGAACCCAGGGGCTTCATTTATTTAAAAATTACATTCTTTAATGATACAGGAACCTTTTGCCCATATCAAGGACAAAATCCAGACGAAATTATAGAAACGTAGACAGTTTAAACCCACAGGAAGTTATGAAACATGTTCCTTACAAAAACATTAAAAAACAAAGCCTAATTGAATGTTGGTTTTCAAGCGAACTGTTGTATTTAGATACATTGCAGGAAGAGACATGAAAGACTCAAAGTTCGATTAAGGAGAGTCTTGGCAGCCGGTATGAGCAAGCATCATTCGAAAGCAGAACAACAACTCAAGAGATTTCTAGATTCCCAAAATCTTATGAAAGTTCCGTAAATAATAGTCCAGCATGGAGAGTTTAGTGTTAAGCCAAAGAGAGAAGAGATCAACTCCTGAGCCAAGTCAGACATCAATTTGGTGAGAGCGGGAACAACATTCTCACTCGATATTCGCGGTATATTATCTAAGGCTGGGAATCTTGTCAATGCCGTTCATCGATCCATGAAAGACAGCCGAGACTGCAAAGTCCTACTTCACGGATGCTGCATCACGTGTTCGCTATCAGGGCACCAGGTTGACCCATATCGACGGCACCCAATGGGCCCGCAACAAGAAGACAGCCTACTGTAAGTGGAATCTTAAATGACTCCTAGTGATGTAGGGTCTCTTTGTTGAGCCCAAACTATACTAATTATCATTGGATACCATGTCAATTCAACTTCCTGTGTCCTCTCTTATTTCAACAAACATGTTTATCCCCATAACAAGAATCATCCGAGCTACCGCCCTCTAAGATGTGATTCAAGGGTTATAGCTGCGGCACCGGTTAAAGTCAGACCTTACAAAATTTGTAGGGAACCATTGTATGAATGTTGGTATGGTACTGTCTCCTAGTTCAAACAGAAAAGATTCGGGTTGGAGGTAAAACAGTGGAGGCGTCGGGTGTCTCTACAACCATAAACTTGGTACCTTGCTTTTATCATAGGGATACACATCTTTCCATAATGTGTTACATTCATCTTTGGAATTAAGGGGCTTAATTGGAAAATTGTGTATCTTATTTTCCTACTACCTACCTATCGCTTAAAGAGGATATGTAATTTTTCGACTAAAATCTTCGAAACTATTTTTTATTCTTATTTATACATATACACAAACGTTCAGTACATACTACCACATGATACTTTGTCAGGAGACAGAGCAATGCATATAACTCATTTTTGCAGATTTGTTTTAGACATACGCCGTTTTTCCACTAAGCTCCGCAATTATCAACTGATATCAATGACACAATAACCTTTCACCATGTTATCTTTAAGACAAGCTAATTTATCGTTTTTAAAGTTAATCATATACAGAATCACCAAATACTTGTCTGTTGGAGCTGAAATCTACGCAACTTTTAATGAAAATAGAATACGAAGCAAGAATAGCCATGACATTCGTTTGTTTCTATTCTGATTGTTTATAAACGCCGCGGTGCCGCTCATAATCTTTCGCTTCGTTTGAAATGAGCACGTCTGAGGACTAACTATATATGTTTACGTTAAACATTGTTGGTGGAGGCGTCTTACCGTGATTGTTAGCGTAATTTCTGTGTTAATAGTAGGAAATATAAAATAATTCGGCGAAGTTCAAAACTGGACGTTAGTGTCGTTTATTTCCAAGTCTGTTCTTGAGTAGGAAGCCAGGGCCTGAAGTGGCAGATTTTCTAAGTTGAAGTGTTAGTGAGTTGTGACTGTTGTAATGGTCTGTAAGACATCCATAACATTCTGTCATTCAGTTATATTATTTAAAGTTTTCATTTGGACAAGAAATATGGAAAAATATATCCTTATAGTCGCGAAAAAATTGTCAACATTTAGACATCGCTACTTGTAAAAGGAATTTGAGAGGAAACCAAAAGTTTATTCGCAACACTTGAATGGATTTCGTTCTTCTTTTGTTTGCTCATGCCTAGCGCATGAAGGCGAAGGAAGATGGACTTATTGCTGTGTTAATCTTTATCTTGGATAGGTTGGGAGGTCAAAGTTATCTAGTCTTGATGGAAGTTTTCTTACGTGGACTAGTTCTTGGAGTCGCGCTTCTGTCGAAGTTGTTGGAGGAAATGTTTCTTGTTTCCTGTAATTTCATTCTTCTTCGTTGTTAAACCTACGAAATTGGAAATGAAGTATATTTTGTTCGATGTGTTTTCCCCAACAGTTTGTGAATTCCGAGTCTGAAAAAATATTTCGTAAATTTGCTACGTTTGATCGTAAATCTGATAAAGTGATTCAGTTAAATAAGTCATTTTGTGCTTTAAACCGTGACTTGGTTTGCTGTAAAGAGTGTGTGTGTGCATGGACTAAAACCGAGGAAGCGCGGGATGACGTCATGTGCTTCGCGTAGAATCTATTCTAAACGGGGAATCTGGGCCGTAACTTTAAATGAAAGTTAATTCGATTTAAAATATCTTAAATAGTGAATTGTGTTAGATAACGTTGTGAGTTAAGTGATCTCCTAATAAGTAAGTGATTAAGAGATGTGTGGTTTTCTTTTAAATTAATAGAATCAGTGTAAATGTTTCAATCATGTGTGAACGTAGTTGAAGTTCCGTAAAGTTAGTTATTACAGTAACTAAAGCTTGTGGTTAATAAGTAGGAGTTTGTTTGATTTGTTTTTAATCTCAAAACGAAATGATTAAGAGTACTTAAAGTCAAGAGAGTTTTGTTAATTGTGCCAACATAACGTTTAATTACTCAGAGGTTAATTTAAGTTTTCCAAACGTTGTTTGAAGTTGAGAAGTCAGTTTAGGGACAAAGTAATAAATGTAAACAAATGTTTAAATTTATGAACCGATCTTTGTTACGTGGTCAGAAGGGTGTGAGTGATGTAAAAATAATTTTTAGCCAACTCTTAAACCAATCAAGATTTTAATTAAATTTCGGTAGGTAAATACCCGACTTTGGTGTCGTTGTTCAAAGTTTTTCAATGGACCGAACCTAAAAAGTTTGCTTACAAACTAACGTTGGTTTTCATTTCCATTGGAGTCGTTAATATTGAAGTCGTTTCCTCAAGATGGCGTTGATGTTATTGGAAACCAGAAAAGAAGTTGTATAGCTATTCTGTCTAATCTATATTGGCTGTTGAACTATAGTAAGTATTCCTTTTCAATTTTTCTTAGTGTTTTGAATGTTGTTGAAAGGGTGTTGAAATTTGCGTTGTTTGATTTTCTTTTGATTTGTGGTTGGAATTGTGAAATTTTCCGGAAGTTTGAAATTCAATCGTTCCGATCTTGAATCATCGAAGCTTGTTTTTCAAGTCTTTGAAGCTATTCTGTTTGCGGAGATTTAATTCATCTAATTGGAATATCGTTAAACCTCTCACGTTTTTTCGGTTATATTGTTTATCGAACTCAAGTAACTTCGAATTTTGTTTGAGAAAACTTAAATGGTTCTTCAGCGATCTTTATTGTGAAATAAATTTTATTCAGTTTTCACAATATTGTTTGAGAATAATAATATGCATATTTATTCTTGTTAATTTGATTCAATTTAGATATGTAATTTTTAGAATTCAATTAATATTGATTTTGAATTCGATATCCCTTCCTAGCAGATTAGTTTATTTTTATTTTGTAAATTTGTGCGAATATTTGACGCTTTGGATTCAGATGTTAGAATTTGCTGCCCCTTCATTGAGTCATTGTACAGTTGGAAATAAACTAGTAAACAGTGACTTAGTTTTATAATTTTTTCTTTGTCTTACAAATCTATAGTCTGCTCTGGTAACTGGTCATGCAGCCTGGACGCGGGCAATGGCTCGACATCTTGTATTATCATGATGTAATTTCGTTCGTGATGAAACAAATTAATTGTTTACTTCACGAATGCACGTTGGACGGCTTTCACTGTGATCTGGAGTTTAGTACGGGTAAGCTGAAATGTCTGGGTCTACCAAGAGAACACATTTAAGTGGTGCTATGACAAGAAAACTGAGACAAGAGAAAGATATGTTGAAAAACAACCTAAACTTTCTCACTTTCTGAAAACAGTGACAGTCGATAATGCAAGAGTCTCAACATGTAACGAACATCAAGAATTCGGTGGTACTCGAGATAATATAAGCAGAAGAGAGGAGAAATTCGTTCTCGAGGGAGAGGTGTGTGAGGACAATAGTACCGGGACGAGCGAAAGTACGGTAGGGAACATCGGTCTTTTAAGATCAATGTGTTTTACGCAAATTTGTGACATTGTTCTTTCTCAAATGAAAAATTGGTTTCCTTCCCTCAGAGCTATACTACATAAGTTTGACTGCATTCAGCGGAGAGTTTTGTGGAGAAAACCGACAATAAACTTTATGAGATAAGTATTAACTTGCACAGCAGTACCCACAAGATTTATCTTCTGCTTTTCCTGATCAGCTGTTGTTAACCCACAATATTCTGCGCAGAGATGTGGTGACGATGAAAAGTGCTTCGGTTTATGATCTAATTAACTTAGTGTTCATTAAGAATCATCTAATACTTCCCAGTGTTCCCGATGTTGCAGTAGACTCCTTTGCTAATGCTATCAATGACTGTTGCAAGCATTGAAAGGTCTTTTTCGAAGTTAAAATCTATTTAGAACTACGTTCATAGTTCCATGATATAAGTATGTTAGGCAGCTCTCGTCTTTCTGAGCATAGAATCTCACGGTGCTTGTATATTGAAAATCAACTCACTCGTGGAAAAATTTGCTGAAACATTCCCCAAAGAAGACCATATTTCAAACACTAAGGTAAGAATTCTAACCTCTTTGTATTTTTCCTTTTAAATTTGACGAACATATCATTGCCTTGTATGGTAATAACATTATTATTTAATGCTATGGCGGTATGATGGAATTCACTGTGCCCTTCCTCGCGAATTTAACTAGTTATAAGGTGCCAAGTTGAGAGTGAGGCCAAAGCGGGTTCTGCGGGCGGATGGCATGAAGTTTCCGCTACGCCACTAAATGTAACAATTTATAAACCAGAATATGCATTTTTGAAGACGAAGTAAAACGCATTTTTGAGTTATCAGTTATTAATAAATAAAGTAACTTCCCTTCTTGCCTAGTCAAAATGTTAATGAACCGTCAAGAATTCAGCCCTATTTGATATACCGACAGCTTGATACCGCCATTTCTCGTGTATAGCGTATCTTGTCTACATACATGGTTGTCCATATTATATCTGCTGATATAAGAAATCAGTTCTTTTTAATATTGACAGTTAGCTTAACGGATGTTATTTTTGTATTGTTCATTTTACCTAAGTCGGTTATCCCATATATTGCACATTTTAACAACTAGATTGGAATTTCGCCCTTCTTGTTGCACTAATAGTAAGCTACATGACTTTGTCGTGTCTAGTTTCTTTACCTAGACACACGATAAAGCCTGCTTACATTTGTTAAGGAATCATTATGCCCGTTTGATTTACCGACATTGCTATTCCTTGTGGGAAGTACATCTTGCCTAGGCCTAGGAAGTACATCTTGAACATTAACAACATACGTATTTAATGCAAGTAGGGGAACAGGTTTCTAGACACAATTTCTAACAGAGAGATTGTAATATATACAGAACTAATTACAATCTTCAGAATTAAACTATCTCCAGTAACATAGTGTTGTGAATATACTACTGCTATTCAACAGTTTGGATTTTAGCGAAGTGAATAAATATGTCGAGAAAAGATAGATTAAAACAGGAAGAAAATGGGGTAAGCAAAGAAGCAGTATGGTCCTCAACGTAGATGTTATAGTTACAGCCACAGAATAAAAACAACTCTCACAAAGGATCAAATAAAGAAATAACGCTCTTTGTAAACTATTGAATGATAAGAAGTCGTCATTTGATTTCTTTTTAAATGCTTGCGATATAGAAAGTAACATGTTTTGCAATCGTCCTAATAATGAAAGTAATCTTATTGCTTTTATTTTAACGTTTATAATTTTTAACCGACAAAAAAGATTCTCAAGCCAGTGTGATATGTGTATATTATTATTTTTTGCGTATGTTCAATCAAACTTTCAGCGTTTGTCGATTTTTGTAATTAAATATCAATAGAATCAAGAAAACGCAAAATTAAAAAAAAATCCCTTTTGGTATGCCAACAGGCTGACGTAGATCTCGAAGTTTTTTTTTTATTTTCAAGAATTCAAATCTCGCCTTATATGAGAGCTATCGAGAAAATATTTATTGATTTGTAGATTATTCATCAAGAACTGTTCAACGGTACCCAAAAGACGTATATATATATATATATATATATACTCGCTTTGTTTCGCTGGGAGAGCTGCCCCCAGACCCCCGTAGGGGGTTCGCCCCAACTTCAGTGCTTTTGAGAGGATGCGCCTCCTTTATCTTAACCAAAATCTCCCTGCAGCACTACACCACCACGGTGTCCATCTGCACCCTCCCACGGTGGGCTGCGCCCCGAAAGGGCAGGTTTGCCCCATATATTGTAACCTACTCTTGGTCATACACCTTCAAAGAAAATTTCGTTTCTCTACCTTCAATGATTTGGAAATTGGGTTTTTGGGCGACCATTTCGGATCCAAGTTGATGACTTTTCTAAAGTTTTCTTATATTGTCGTGACCTACTTGTGATGTCCTACATTTCATTTCTCCAGCTCAAACGGTATGCAAAATGGGATTTTGGGCGGCCATTTTCAATCCAAGATGGCGACTTTTCCCAAATGTTGTAATATTTCCTCAACCTACTTGTCATAATGCACTGTTATACCAAATTTCATATCTCTAGATCAAACGGTGTGGAAAATGAATTTTTAGATCGGCCATTTTGGATCGAAGATGGCGTCTTTGGATACATCATGTAATATTTTAGTAACATACAAGTGATAATGTACCGTGTTACCAAATTTGATATTTCTAGCTGCAGCCGTTTAGGCTGTGTATTCTATACAACAATGGGTTCGGTGGCCATTTTAGATCCAAGATGGCGACCGATTTTGCTCATTAACGAACTTAACCAAGCTATTAAGCCTAGAAATAACATATAAAAATTTGGTTCAAATATCTTCAAAATTATGGCCGCTAGCGTGTTAATATATATACTTTGATATCGTACCGATCTCAATAGGTAGATTTTTCTTCGAAATCTACCTAATAAAATATAGTAAAAACCAACTAGTACATACAACATACTAACGCTACATTAATTATTCATAGTTTGAGCCCTACAAGGATAGGTGGTTGTTCGCTTTAGCTAATAATTATAATTCTTGATGACCTTAAGAATTATAATTGAAAGGTTTTATGCAAGAACCAGGCAGCTCCATTTTTACAAAATTTTCACGGGAGACAAAGAACAGCATTTTATAGTATCAAAATTGAAAATATAAGTTAGTTTGTTTTGTGAAAGCATAAACGAGATTGTTGTTAATGTACCTACAAAAAACTAACTTTACACTATCCTCTTTGATGTAATAAAAAGCTGTTCTTTGACTCTCAATTTTTTTTTGTAGAAATGGATGTGCCTGCTGCTTGCATCCAGCCCATCAATTGGTGATAACCTCAAAGATTTGAAAATATAATTTTTTTATCTTTTGGTAAGTTTCTTTCAAGTCGATTCAATTTCTTTCTCAAAAAATAATTTTTATTAATCAATGAACTGGAAATCTTGACAAATCTTGAAACTTCTATGTAATGAACAAAATAACGAAAAAACTAAAATGGGGTGCGAATGTTATACAATGGCTACGATTATGCGAGTAAAAACTGTAATTATTTTCTAATGTTTTTATTGATTTTAGATTGTTACATATGGCATATTATGTTCATTAAACATAAAAACTACGTTGAAAGAAAATATAATCTTTATATATGAAAATTGAAGTAACGATGTTTGCGCCATCATCACGCCAAAACAGCTTAACAAATTACAATGATTTTTCGCACATGATTAGACATTGGTCCAACTTAACTGTAGGTATATTTTTATTAACCAGAAGTGACTGTGTTGCGAAGGAATTAATAAAAAAACAGTAATTTCATTGTTATAACAATGCAGTAAATACATTGTTTCCACGTTTAAGTTCAAACAACAATCATTAAGTTTATAAGATTGTTTAACGGGCATGGATTATCCTTCTTTAGACTGCAGTAGTTCTCAGGCCATTTGGGATGATACTATTCAACGCACCCAATCGTTTCTTCTACAATCCCCCGGTTCTCTTCAGGATAAAGCCAGGCTTCTTTATGATTTTTCTCCAGATTCTGGTGTTTGGCTTCAGACCCTACAGTCTCCTCCTCTGGGCCTCCACTTATCCAATTAAAGTTTTCGTATTGCTGTTGCTTTACGATTAGGAGCTGATGTCTGTGTACCTTACAATTGTCCAGCTTGTGGGGCGTTCGTAGATCAACGAGGCCTTCATGGTCTCTCTTGTGTTCGTAGTGCTGGTAAACACATGCGTCATGGCAGTGTAAATTACGTAATTCTTCGTGAGCTTATTTCAGCTGAAGTACCTTCAGTGCGTGAACCATGTGGATGTAGTCGTTCCGATGGTAAGAGACCTGACGGTATGACTCTAGTGCCTTGGAAAAGAGGAAGATCTTTATTATGGAATTTTACTTGTATTGATGCGTTTGCCCTCTCGAATCTTCCTCAATCATCTTTGCGAGCTGGTGGTGCTGTTTCCCGTCGAGAGGTCGAAAAAACAGAAAATACAGTACCCTGTTAGATAAATTCATCTTCATTGCTATTGCAATCGAGTCAAGCGGTACTTGGAGCACCGAGGGCTTCAATTTCATCAAGGAAGTTGGACGACGCATTGGGCTTGTTTTCAGCAATGCTCGCGTCACTGCTTTCCTATTGCAGCGTATTAGTATCGCCATTCAGTGTGGGGAAGGAATTTTAGGAGATTTTTCTTGTTTAAATGTTGTTTCCGTTATTGTTGTTTGTGTTTGTTTTTTATTTTCGGTTGTTCCTTAAGGCTTTGTTGATTTTACAGACAATTTATGATGCGGTTATTGTTATTTCATGTGTAACAATTTGTAATAAATAATTAAGCTTATACATTTTTAAATTTAAATGTGGATTGTTGTAAACAAAAACATGTAGATTTAATATTTCAAAGCTTTATAATATAGTATTTGGCAGGAGTATTAGTACTAGTAGTAAAAGAAAAAGAAGAAGTAGTAGTAGTAGTAATAGATTCAGCAGATCTGCACCATGAGTGCGCAGCACCTCAGATATTCTCGTTACGTTAAAGGGGACCCAACTGCGAAATTTAAGAGATGAGTTTGTCACGTGCAAGCGATTATTGTTGTATGTCCTAATGACTATTGCCAACATATTTTATTCACCTCGCACCAACGCGTTTATATACAATAAAAATTTAGATACGATTTATTATAGTTAATTGTTATAATTGAATCGGCAGTGTGAAGAAGGCAATAAACGCCAATAATGTGAAAATCTACTTTATGCCAGATTTGATATCTGGAAGGAATGGTGCATCTATACAATACACAAAGAAAGCAAAAAAACATGTGTAAAGCCTTGAAAAATAGGTGCGAAATAGAGATGGGCAAAAATAGCGTAGCAGCTATTTTTCACTGCTAGGGATAAATTGCTTTGAATACTACAACCGATGAAAAATAACAGTTACTGGCTTAACTGCTATTTTTCTCCGAAGCTTGTTCATGGTAAATCGCATTGTTTCCTGTTTTCTAAACAATCAGAACTGCTGGGAGAACGGAACAAAATGGCAGAGCTGCGGAAAGGACAACCATGACGTGTGAACACTACGGAATTAGTAGCATCTGTTACCCTTGTACGGAATTGATATAAAGAGCTCGCAGAAAACCCTGGGTGATAGTTGGTTACGTGGAGTAGTGGATAAGGCGTTGGCGTTGTAATGCAGTGGTCCCGGGTTCGATACTAGTTCATCGAAAGTTTTTATTTTTAAAAAGGTTTATATTTTATTTATATTTTTAATAGGTTATTTTGAATTGTTAGTATTTAATTTGTTTTATAACTTTATTTGCATTTAATGTATCTTGTAATCTTTTCCGTTTATTCTGATTCTGTAGTCCAATTCAGATTTAATAAAATGGTACAAAAATTGGTAAGGCATTGGACTTGTGATTCAGTGGTCCTGGGTTCGGTACTCCTTCACCTAAAGTTTTTTTATTTTTAAGAGAAACTCCTTTTTACTTTGTACTTTCGAAGGAAAGCTGTGGTTTTGCGATTAGACGTTTTTCTTCCTTTGAGGCAGTGAAAACAGTACACACATTAAACAGTCCATAAAATTCACAGACATAGTTTAGAAAAATGAACCAGCAATTTGAAGAAGGGAACAAACGCTATAAAATCGAAATTCAGTCATTTACTAAAAACGCACCTCAATTTATACCTGACTTTACCTAACTTCCACATGCCCTTGGTCACTAATTTTA
The DNA here is from genome assembly GCA_022664845.1 of Lepisma saccharinum. NCBI lineage: Eukaryota > Metazoa > Arthropoda > Insecta > Zygentoma > Lepismatidae > Lepisma > Lepisma saccharinum. Next base: position 62,201 of record JAGDQP010003772.1, read on the forward strand.
TTAAATTTCCTAATGCGTTTATATATAGGAATTCCTTAATTGAGACACTACTAGAGGGCACTTGTGACTAGCGACAGGAAGAGCGCATTGTGAAAATACGAGTTAATGTGTGCAATAAAAAAAATACCGTACCTGACTTCCCTAACCTCCAAATGCGTTTGTTTACTAATCTTATTAAATTTCCTAATGCGTTTATATATATATAAAGAAACCTTATTTTCATTAAGAAAAAACTTCACCAAGTTTCGATCTCGGATTTCTTGCATTAGCTTTCCAACATGTTATTAATACGCTAAATTGCCAACTGGATGCAGTTGCTTGGAAGTGCTATATACTATTAAGGAGTAATGCGTATGCGCGAGAACGACTCAGCTCTTCCTGTCGCTAGTCGCAAGTTATTATACTAATTCAGCATGAAACTATTACGCTTCCCCTTTCCCACCGCTTTATACTTTCCTGATTTAATTCTGTTTTGATGTAGTGTTTCTTCTCCACCAGTAAATCCAAGCTCCGATAATTACATAGGAAGTTTTATAACAGTTATGGTAGGAACTAAACTACATTCGTCCATATCTCTACTGCACACGTAACAGGATACAGGTAAATAGGTTAGTCTAAAATATTGTTTTAAACTTCTTTTTCACATACGGGAATAAATAACTCGCATTTAGATACGTTTACATACACTGATATTTTAAACTGCTATTGTTAACTGCTATTGCTATCTTCACTATCACTGTTACGGAATAAAAGCATTTTTGCACATTTGTAGGGGGAAATTTCTGTCGGTGGGGAGAAGGAGAAAAAAAATTGAATTTATTACTTACTTGTAACTTTCGAATTCATTGTGCATACATTTCTTGTAAATAACATTCATTTTAAGGTTTCTATTGCGTTTTTCTTCATTTTCTGGTCGATTATTCCATTCTTACGTCTCAACACTTACAAATGTGCAGACGTTTTTCCATAAGTTTGAAGAAGGAAACAAATCCACCAACCTTTTATAATTATACAGGAAAAATTCAATACTTGTAAACGGTCTGAACAGTACACAAGTATCAGAAGACCGTTTCGAATAGTCAGTAAAAATATTATTTCCTTTCAATAAATAATAAACATATTATACGTTTTTTTTAATTTCCCACAAAACAGCTTTTTGGATTTGTTTCCTTCTTCAAACTGCCGATTCAATTAATTAAAATTTACTTTGATCTTTCGTAGACTTTTAACTCTTTTGAAGTGGACGATCAATAGGCCATAAATAATTCAAAATAATGGGGTAACAAAATGGAAGTTTGGCCCCGGTTGCAAAACATACAAACTACGCCCCTGGTTATGGGGATCAAGGTAACGCAGCAAAACTTTTTCCTACTTGGTCGCCATTTTTGTAGTTAGTGCTACCAAGCAGTCATAAAGAGAATCTTTGTCTACGGACGGCATGAATAAACCCATAGTGATGAATTTACGCATGCAACCACGATTCTTTATAATCACCTTGCATTTCTATCAGTGTTCGAATTATACTGTAATGTTTCGTAAATACTTTGCATCCTATAACGAACGAATCGATGAACGAAGCTAGCCAATGCCGTTTCTGAATCATTACTAGAACTGGAGACTGTCGGTCGAGGAAAGTAATTAAGAAACGGTACGTAATGGCATAATCTGTATTGTACTATAATATTAGTACTTTTTTTCCCTTTCGTTTATACACATATTCGTCGCGTGTAAATACATTTATTCAAATCGCCACGTGTCAGACGCCAATGTCAAAGCAAGGTCAACTCGAGCAAATGTCACAAACTTTATTAGTACTTAATTGATATCAGATAATTACTTATCTCGAATCTAAGTTTTGAATACAATTTGTTTGGTTTGTCATTATACACGGCAGCCTTCATTTATCATTTCCGTGATTATTGTCATTATCAGATCCAGTTCTTGAGTAAAAGGATAATTATTCTCCTTCCAAGAGAATATTAATACAAAGATTGTATTTGTTATTAGTTTTCGCATACTTGTACGTGTCAAAATAAGGCTACTATGACAAATTAAGGCAGCAAATTTATTTGCATGAACCAGAGAAATAAGTGCCTCTTCTTCATAGCAGGTAAGTCCTAGGAATTAAATTGTAACTAACGTCTTTAACGAGTTGGTGACCTTATAAGAACGGAACCTACAGCTTCTGATGAAGTGCGTTCTGAAGTACTTCGTTCCAAGAATACCTCAGAACTTGAAACCGTGATAATACGTACAGAGAGCTAAGTACTCGGACTACCTGGAGGCCAGTAAGTTCTAGGTTGAAAATTTTTCTTCAATATTGTATAAAAATATTTCTTGCTGCTACTTTCGTACCAATCGTAGCATAGCTTTCTGGTGAGATTAAGTTAATTGACACTCAGAGATGTTTCGCCTCAATGTAAATTAATAATAAATATTTTGGACCAAAATTAGTTTGAAAATTAGATTCGGACTCTGAGGAAATTTAAATTTAACGAAATGAAAATACTAGCATTACATTACGTTTTAGTAGCTTCACAAACTTTAAATAGTCAATTTCTGGACTAAAAATTAATCGATTAAATGTGGAGTAGAAATACCAATCGTTCTAATTACCAAAATTGATATTTTAGCGAGAGAGAACGCTCCAACACTTATATACAATAAACTTGCACCCTGTTTTCATGAATATGACACATTACTAGAATTTATCGGAATTTTGAACAACTGTAAACTATCGTCCGTATTATCTGTTTTGTTATAAAGCATATTTCTAAAATAAATAGCGCCTCGTGTATTTAACACTTCCATCCTTCAAATGTTTTGTTCATCATATGGAACACAAAAGTTGAGTCTATGAAGTAATGTTGATGGAAGGTTGTGGATCTATGTCATATGGCTATGGGAGAGACTGGTAAGAATTATTTCAGTGCAGAAATTGCAATGGATACGGACACATTGAAAGGAAATGTCATGATTAACATTGATCCATATTTCGGGATGAAAACTGCCGACCGAGTAGCCGTGTGGTTTAAGGCGTTAGGCTAACGATTCGAATGTCCCGGGTTCGAGCCCCGGAAGGGGCATGGGTGTGGATTTTAACTAGATATATATGATCTGTTGTGAGGGGACGAAGTCAAAAATTACTAGACTGGTCCATATAATATAAAGTTTTTTTTCGGGATGAAATTAAATATTTAACAGATTATTTCGTTTCACACATCTATTAGTTATCCTTCTAAAGAACCAAAAATACGGGCGTTAATTCAGTACAATTTATCACAGGACAGGGTCTCGATGATGACTTCCATTTTATATGTTCAACCCCGAGGAGCCTGTGTTATTGACTAACACATGCTCTGTGTTACACTTATAACACAGGGTCTTAAATTCCTTGTGATCTTAAGTTTGCTGAACTAATCGAACAGCTTTAGAGTGTTGTTTGGTAAGACTCAAACCAACAATGTCTAGTTTTCTGATCCATTGACTTATCAATTTCTACACATATTGTCTGAATGAAATCTGTGCAATTGAGGTTCCTTGTCACCGTTTCGAATCCTCAAATATTTTTTCTCTTTTTGAAGGTTGTTTGTTAATGATATTAAGTTGTAACGATCTGCACTATGCGGTTCTTATACAAACATAAAAAATGTATTGCACCACCTAAGTGTAACAGAATTCCGGAAGGATGTACAAAATAAACAAAGCCAAATGAAAGTACAATATGTAGGTAGCAAAAAGGGAGAACCTTATTCTTCTGAAGCATATCAATACATAAAGACAAAACAAAATATCAAACAGGGCAATATTTACACAAGTACAATATCGATGACGACACCATCTACAAGAAACCAGTAAAATGTTGCACCTTCTCTTGCATTCCGTAAAGCTTGCACTCGAGAAGTCATAGTGTTGATGAGGTCATTCAAGCGACTCTGGTCTAATTGGTTCCATGCCGCTTCCGCAACTCTTCCAAGCTGTTGAAGTGATTTTGGGGTGGTGTGTGTTGTGTGACAGCGCTTCTGAGCATATCACAAGCATGTTCAATTCGATTCATATCAGAAGACGTCGCAGGCCAGTCTATTCTTCTGATATCGACTTCCTGAATGTACTGATTGACAATAGTTGCACAATGTGGTGGATCATTATCATCCTGAAGACAAAATCCTGTTCAATGTGCTCATGAAAAGGTTTAATAAACTTCTTAAGAATGCCATCCAAATACTTCAAACACGTCATCGTTCCCTCTAAATGAGCAAGGGGCGTCCTGCGGCAATGGATGATATCAGCCCAAAAGGTCATAGATCAAACATTTTGCTGTACGTGAGGTACAACATGACGCAGGTGTGTAATCTCTCTCCAAACACGTTTTCTTTTGTTATCTGGAGCGAGACAGATACGGGTCTCATCGGGGAAGAAAACTTTGTGCCAATAAGTAATGTTCCATTCATGGTGTTCTCTTGCCTGTGCGTAAAGAAATGCACAGTGATGCGCATTACGCTGGGAGCCACACCAAGGTCGTCTAGCTCTGAGGTAAAATTTGTGCCGACGATTCCTCACGGTTTGACGCGATACTACATTTCCAGTTGCGTCCCGGAAGTGTTGTTGTACGTTGGTCGCATTGTCGAAAGGATATCAACAATGGTAGCGTTTATAGATATACATTACACACATGGTAGCGTTTACACACACATCTAGCACCACTGCGCGAGTACCAATCTAGTTCAAAGACGTGTTGTTGCTTCTCGCTACTCCGCACTACTAGTGGCTGCTGTGAGATACGGGGCTTCAAGTTACAGTAGTGCCATCTATCGGTGTGATATCGCGTTCTTTCTTTGCTTTTTTGGTTAACTGCGTGCTGTACTTTTACTTGGCATTGCGTATATTCTTCCACTGTTTCTCGTTGCTGTGATACTTAGGTGGTGAAAAACTTTTTTGGTGTTTGTATTAACAACTCTTCTAGTTTCTATATATGTACTTTTCGGAACTTATTTTAACTTTTCTTACTCAATGCTGACTCATTACTGAAGATGTATTATTAAACCAGCTGCATTAAGAATAGACAAATACTTCCTATTTATACTTACAATGGGCTTCGTGCAAGTACCCTTCGCCTTTACAGAAAAGTAGCAGTGCATTTGAAAAGTCTCGTCCTACAAACTGCAAAAAATACACAGCTTGCTGACGTTCCATGGTCAACATCAGTAGTTATAGAGCTGGAATCCCTTGCGGGCGCCATTTATGTGATTCTTTTTTGCCAATGTAATTTTTTAAAATAATATTTATTGTACTTGGGCAATTTTAGTAACTACTGATTTCTCGTCACGTCTTACAATCCCCAAAGATCCATGAACCTGGTGGAAAACGAACCCGCATCCTCGTGAACAGCGTTCTAGAGCCTTACTCCACACGCCTATCGAGATCGATTTTGCGCTGACGTTTAGTCAGTGAATGCATATCTGGTTATAATTGTCACAAAACAATGAAGGAAGGCTCGTTTAGTTTCTAATAGTCGAGAGATAAGAAGTACAAAGCTGTGACGTAACTCAATAAATAGAGTGGAGGGAGTCGTCACAGTCCAATCTCGTGAATGAAAAAGTTCCAGAGGGTGTTGCTTTTTCATTCCTAACAGCACTGGAGTCCATTTTATGCCCGTGAATATACTTGACATGCGATAGAGTCCAATTAATCTACAGAAAATGGAAGTCCAGAAGAAGGACTTCGTGGACCACTAATGGATGTTCATACCATTTCCAGAATCTCGATTTTGCTGCGTCTATTGGTTGGCCATCTCATGCCTAGTATTTCCACGGACATAAAATGGATGTACTAGCATAAGCTATGAACGTCCAAGTGATGCCCTGTGCTGTTAAGGAGGGGAAGAGGACAATCCCTGTTTTTCTAATATCACGAAATTTGACTTTAACGCTTCACCCCTCCTCTATTTATTGGGTTACACCACAGATTTGTACTTCTCATCTCTCGACTATTAGAAACAAAAGTAGGCTTCGTTTACTGTTTTGCGACAATTATAACCAAAGATAAAATTGTATACTCACTAAATGTCAGCACAAAATCGATCTCGATAGGCTTGTGGAGTAAGGCTCTGGAACGCTGTTCACGAGGATGTGGCTTCGAATCCTGCCTGGAACCTAATTCGTGTATTTTGCGATTTGTAGGACGAGATCTTTCAAATACGCTGCAAAATTTCTGTAAATGCGAGAGGGAACTTATACGAAGTCACCTGTTAGCTTCAGAACGAACATCCGGCATGTCCCAAAGAAAAGAAAATTTATCGCTGCTTTTTTGTTTCATCCATTACCAATATTCTATTTACATCACGGAATAATGGCTGATGAGTAAGATTAATTTCGGAATTATTGTGGTGACTGATTGAAAGCAATGTGGACTGATTGTGACCAGTTTTACCACAGTGGTAGCGATTGTGCTGCAGGAGGTGTATTAGGTTTTAGATAGGCGAAAAGTTGCATGGTTTGCATAGTAACAGTACTTTAAGAACAGCACATTTTCACGCATGACGTAAGAACGGCTGAACCAATTTTCTCCAAACTTTGCATCGTGATAGGGTGGACACTGGACGTTTTAGCGGGACCAGGTTATTGTCGTTTCCATGGTAACGAGACACAATTATAATAACTTTCAACCAGACTTAAATAATAACATTCGAGCATTATACGGGAAGAAGTTGATCCTATTACAGTCAAACCTCATATTATGATATGGGCCAGTACACTTAAGGCTTTCGACTCAACTCCGTAGACAACGCAAAAATAGATTGCATCTTACTACCGATAATGTTAGTGGCACTCTTTTAAAAGTTAGACAACTCAAGTTCTATTCAATTGAAGAGTACAGGGTAAGAAACGTGTACGTTAATTTGTAAAATAAACTTGAGTATACACTCTTAACAAGTATTAAACAATGATAGCTAATCGCTAGGAAATTTTCAATGCAAAAGGGCAAATAATCCGTAAGTTTTAGCAGATTTTAGAACATTAAATGCATTGGAGTAAATGGGATACTAACTTATAAGATTTTAAAATGTATATTACCAGAAATCACCTTTCTCGAACATTCCCTCTTCTTTCCTTGTATTCTTCAGTTTCTCTACCTGTATTTTGTTATGTAGAACAAACTAAGTAGTAACAATACAATACTGTCTGTCTTATAATATAGTAATTACAATATTACATCGACAAAGCATCTCACGAAATATTGAACAACTAGTGATCATTCTGTCAATTGCTGCCATTCGTAGAAATGATGGTTAAATAATCATAACACCAGACTGTCTTTATAGCTAGAGATATGTCATTATTAACTCAATTGTCCTTTGTATCTCAAATGCAAAAGAGCCTTCATCTTTTAGAACAATATCCAGAAATAATTACATGTGGAAACGTACTGTAATGACGTAGTGTGGGTGTCCATACATGATTTATGACAATAAAGTCTTGTTTCTATAACAATACTTGTAATTTACATTCAATTTCTTTCCTTTCTGGATGTTTATGACAGGAATTTGTGAATTACGACGACGAAAAGACAATTGTTTCGGTGCGCAATGAACCTGAAACCAAACATTGAACACAAACGAAGTACTTGTCTGCTTTCGGTTGAATTATAACCTCGAGTAATCCAGCATTGAATATTATAATTTAGTAAGTATTTATTATTTTCATCTACACGGTGTTTCAAACCGATTCGTTCGAAATCAAGTAACCTGCATTTGTCAAGCGATATGTTTGAATTAGGATTCACCAAATGAAAGAAGTAACGGTAAAGTTTTTTTTAAGGTTGACGCTAGATCTTTCGCGGTACTTGTCAGTCTGTGAGAAAATGACAACGGGCACACCATTGGATTGGCGCAATGGACTCCTTAAGTTGGTGCTCTACACGTGGTCTCCTATATCGCCTGACCTAACACCATACGCAGTCTTTCTCTGGAAATACATGAAGAATAAAGTTTATGTGCTACTGTTACCAACAACTGTAGATGAACTGAAAATCTGTTTTGTTCCTGCCCTGGACAGAAGTGAGTGTACCACGAATTTGATTATCGCCTTGATCTTGTTCGAGTCACTAAAGGTAACCAACCTAATCTAAATTATAACATAAATTTTAAGAGTCCAGGTTTAATCGAATGTATCAATAATCCCCTCTTTCTGTGAAAACTTCACATTTGAAATCCGATTTATCAGTTTGAAAAATCCAGAACAGGTATCGTATTGATATTAAAATGACCGAAAGACGAATACTATTTTTTTTAGAAATCCCCAAGACTTTTGCGGGTATATTTTACTTTTGTTTATTTCTGCTAGTGCCTCAACAAAATGGGATCAAGCAAAATCGATACAGAATTGAAATCAGCCATCTTGATTTACCCGACCATATATTTATTTACGATAATTATGCATTATAGACACTTCTGTGAAATTAAGCCAATCGAACTTCGATATTTCAACTATTTTTACTCTGATTTATTTTATTAATGCCTTCAACTTTATTTCCGATACACATAATGTACGACTTTACTGCTACCACTTTTCATTACGGTATTTGTCAACTATAAGCACTTTAGTATATTATTAGTAGGATAAACGACGAAACACATAAAAACTAGGGATACAAGCAAAATTAGATCCCGACAGTTTTGAAGGCCCTCCGCAAGTTCAATTTACCACTGTTCCTGGTAAATTAATTCCTCTTACATGTTTGTAATAGTAGCAAAGAAATACGAACTTGGTGCAATATCCGCCTTGGACTACTTTCACGACCTGCCCCAGTACCTAACGCGCCTGAATGCAAAATTTGATGTAAAACAATGTCCAGGTGTTAGTAACGGACACACAAATATTCATTTATTTGAAGTAGGTTGTCAACACTAACAACTGGTATGCTTGAGAGTGGAGACACTCACAGTATTTTTCTCCTGTGTTTAATAATATTTATGTCAAGTTTGGTGTGTATAGGTATAACGGAATGGGAACAATTTGAAAAATTGAATTTTAGAAAAATGGCTGGTAACACTAACCTACTGCACTAATCAAGGCTGTTATGGAGACTTCGAGCTAATCTAGCCGAGGATTTCCCAAGCACATCATCTGCACCACATCTCACCAGCTTGTGATCCATGAGATATACTTTTAACACGGACAGACGGGCGTATAAAGCGGGAATAGAAAGTTCCATATTGTTAGCTATGTTAGCAAGGGATCGAAAATGATAAAACGAGACAAGATGGTTGAAATGATCACACAACAGGTAATGTCATTCCAGATGTGTTGCATATATGGAGACTCGCACTACGTTACAGAGCACGTTTGCAAGAACATATCAACCTATTAAAATCTTTTTATTCTCATTTACATATATGTTTTATCACATTCCAAAAGGAATAATCCTAGTACATCCCCAGAATATTACTGACCTTTATTGGAATAATCAACAGCCAACATTTCAGCTATATCTAGTTCAACAAAAGCAACTTCCTTGAATCGAAACAAAATGCGAAGGACGATTTAATGCAGTAGTTAGCGCTGTGTGGCAGCAGTGTCGATTTATTCGTCCTGTTATCTGACTATCATATAAGATGACGTAATCGAATAACAGGAACCATAGAGACTAAAGCCGCACGTTCCAAAGCACCAAAGCTTCACGTAAGAAGAATATCACGACTTAGATTTGAAGTAACCATCTCTTAGAAACGTAAAATACTCGTAAATCTCTTTCCATGCAATTATGTTGTAATCATGAATGTTCGTCGCTGTATTTATGAAAATCTGTACAAATTGAATTTAAGGGTGCTTTCCTTCAATTGAAAGGATATGAATAAATTATTCTATTAGTAAACTTCAATGTAAAAGTATAGTAGTCAATGCCAAAATAAATTTATATTTTTATAACAGGTTGTAAAATGGTTGACGTTGCAAGATATGACACTCCCAGATTAATTCTATTTCTCCTGCGAGATTTTGAACGAGCACCTACTTCATCATTTCATTAACAATCTCTTTTCTTCAACCACTTATTGTTAGAGAGAGTGTTTAAAAGGCGATTATTACAACTTGAAGGAAGTCCTGAAACTGCATCGAATAAAAATGTTTCTTTGATGTAATGTCGAACAATTCATAGTATTAGAGCTAGAAGTAACCAGCTGTTACGAGGCACTCTCACAAATTACATCTTATCTCCACAAATGACGTCAAACGTTACGGCTGAGCAAATTACAACAAAGTTATACGCAATAATAGCATAGAAATTTCCTCTGTTTTCCATTCTTGAATTATGTACTTTACCCAAACACATTCTTTGGACAAAATTTTGATTGTGATTTGTTAAACTGACATGCCTGGGCCATTAATCGAGAAATTACATTATTTTATGACAAATACTCTTTCCACCGGTTAAATGTGCCATTCAATTTAAGACCCTATATGTGGAAATTAACAAAGAAAATTTTACATCCGCCATGACCGAGACTCGAACCTAAATCTCCTAGTTTCCGGTCGAGTATGCTATTCGCCGTAGTGGTGTAATGGACAGTATACCCGACAGGAAACTGGGATATCTGGGTTCGAGTTCCGGTCATGGGAGCTCTCAACTTTTCTGTGTTGATTTCAATATTTATCTCCCCAAAGGTTTCTTGTAAAAGAAGTTCAGAACACCTTGTACGTGTTTTTTCAGAATGTTATATAAAATAGCTTCTAGGGATATATTATTTTTTATCGATTCTAATATCAACATTATATCGACACGATTCTGCCCTAATTACGTTATGTTGGTAAAGAAATATTAATTAAAATAAACTATCACGACAAAATTACTGCAGTAATAAGTTTGTTTAGCAATTATTATTATTTATGGGGTAAGAAGGCGCACTGAAGGAAATTACATTGGTGAAAGGTCCTAGATATCCCACAAGAAAATACGGAACAAATATTTAATGCCGTGCCTTTTAATGTTAGCAGTCATAGCAAATAAACAAAAATTGCATGTTACAATTATTTATCAATTTCTTGTACTGTAAATGTAAACATGCAAAAATTCCCATCTTGCTCCATAGGTGGAGTAATGTGGGTTATGTAAATCACTTATTGTATTTTATGCTACCCTGCTGTCGACCGGGTAGCCGTGCGGTCTGAGGCGTTAGTCCAACGGCTCGAAGGTAAAAAAATTACTAGACTGGTCCATGTAAAATAAAGTTTTCTTTTCGGGATGAAATGGGTTCGTGACGGGCCGCAGTCAAAAGTTACTAAACTGGCCTATATAAAAAAGGAAAGTTTGCCAAAGTTGCCTACGCTGTTATTATGAAAATGAAAACTTAAATTTAGCAACTAAAACAACTTTAAAATAACAGATTATACGAGGGTTGGAGCGTAAGTCATGGTAACTATTTTTTTCTTTTCCAACATAAAAGTGTGACAACAATATAAGCATGTCACCCGTAGTACGTAAAGATGTCACTAGATGGCATTGTGGCACAGAAAGCGTTCGAACATTAGTGGTGAGTTAACAATCGTCGTGCAGGATGGAAGTTACTTGTGAACAGCGCGCGTATGTGAAAATAACTGTTCACCGAGGGCGTACTGCCAGAGAATGCCACTGGGAGCTTTCGGAAGCTGTGGTTATTATTGCCTCGCCGTAACAAACTGTCTTTAGGTGGGCAGCAGCATTTCAACGAGCACACAATTCAACAAACGCTCTTCAACGTTCACGACTACTTGATCGGGTGGATGGTATTTCTCCCATCCCGCGTGTTGTGGATTCTCTGGGAGATTAGTTTGAGGGTTGCTAGGGTGATATGTGTGCGAACCTTTTGCGTATGTATTACCAAGTAGTGCAGTAACTAATAAGCGGTGTAGCACGATAATTTGGTTTGTTATTTTTTTCGCACTTCTCTATCTACCCCTGGTACACATGGCCTGGACTACTCATACATTTAATAACACCGAACAGTGGTAACTTCCATTTGTATCTCAAAATTGCGTGCTAGTGCCGCATTGTCAATAAAATATAGTTACCATAACTTATGTCCTAACCCTCGTACAAAAAAGTAAGTTATCTTAGAATATGCAAATATAAAGATGATTACTGTCTTAAGTGTTTGATATTAGGCCTAATTTTTAACACATAGAGCATGAATGTGATATACTTCATAATACTCTTCTTCTTCACCAGTGCAAGAAACAATGTGCCCAGTACATACAAGATGCGCACTTCACCCAAGTACTCAGAATACAAATATGCACAACAAATACAAATACAGCAACCTTTGGCTTCTTATATTTGATGACTTCTTTGTGTACTTTCCATCTTAGTTTTGTGATTTTCTTTGACCAAAGAAGTTTCTTCTTCATTCTTTGGCGGTTATACGACTGACTCTCTTACCCCATATTAGCACATCCCAAAATATCCCAAGGTATTATCTTAGATTTTGCTCACAGTAATCTGGTAAAAACATCCTTTAAGACAATATTTTGCCATAAATAGGTAGCCTGAAAGTCAATATTTTAACGTTTATAATGACTATTCACTTAATATTAACACTACTTACCTGCTGGTGTCCTGAAAACGTTTAAAAAATACACCAAAAAGTTCCTCAAACGCGTTCTCGTTCGCAACCCGTTCAATAACTACTCAATCATCTTCTAACTGCTATTCCTCTCGTCTTGTTCGCAGACGAGTTGACATATTCATCACTGCACTACAGTATCTACCAAACGCTCTGTAGATCCTACCCCGTCTTACCTCACCACCCCTTTTGTCCCTTTTCCCCCTATTATTATAATTGAATGGAAGCTATAATCTTAATATTTACTAGTCTATGTCTTTAAAGTGTATGGCCTAGATTCACAAATAATTATGAGTAACAAATATTCCTGTTTGTTTGCATTGTAATATCAGTGTCTATTAACTTGAATAAAATAGGGGCTGAAGGTTCCAAATGTTGATTTTGACTCTGAGAAATATTGCCATGAGAATATACGACTACAATATAAATATTTAATCTTAGATATCTGTTATATCGACTGAGGGTATAATTATTATTAATTTTTCCATACGGTATCGCAATATGAAATGTATTTGCTCAATTAACCGTAATTTACTCTATCGTTGTGCACGATACTATATTAAATAGTTTCCCTACTAGTTTTAATTATGTGTTTTCCTGCTATATTTGTTTGACAGACAAATACAACAGTATATAAGCTATTTAAAGATTTTTTTCTTGTGTAAACGTTGCTAGATGCCAGTTAGACTAGTGTGCCGGACCCAATCTATTCAACTGAGCAGCTGTTTATGCATGTGTCACCTTGGTCTGATAGGTAGTAGTATAGTTTGTACTCACATACGTGCTTGGATTTTGAATTAACTAACATATTATTATTATTATTATTATTATAAATTAGTTAAGAAAAATATAACTAAGTTTATAGTGCGTACATATCTTGCTCGGAAAGCAGACTTTATGGAATCATTTCTTATTTTTGGGATCTGTTCAAAAGAGTTAACGTCAATAGTAAACTAAACACAGTGGCGTACAAGGGTAAGTACGAATGAATAGTGCGAACTGAAATGTGTAATGATATGTTATATATATCAACATAGACACAAATACAAATGTACCAGATACCATTGAAGAGCCAAATGTTTACGTAATAGCTAGGAATTCCATCCAATTCTGAATCTAGTGTTACTAATGCAATTGGAAAACTAAAGCCATTGTCAATGTCATAAATCATGTATGAAGGCATGTGTATGTGAGTTAGTTTCTTATCTAGTCCATACTTATAACAGGTTATTTAATGCTGGTATGTATCCTTCAATCTGGAATCATGCTCTCATTGTGCCAGTTCACATCTCAATATTTACTCTGCTAAGACCAATTACTCTACTAATGCTTCTGCTCAAATTTTTCAGGTTATTATTTTTTGTAATTTTAACTTCAATGTCAAAAAATATACTACGTGAATGTCAGTATGGTTTCTTAAAACAGAGGTCTATAGTAATCTATTTCACTTAACTGACTTCGACAAGTTCCCAATTAGTTACAAGGCTCAAGCAGATATGATTTACATTGATTTCTCTTAGTCTTTCGATTTAGTCAAACACTCTCTTATTGTCTAAATTGAAGAACTGAATTGCAAAACATTGCAAGTCCACTTTTATCGTATTTACATTTTTTCCGCTCGTCTATATCTATGTTTACTTAAATATTACATCCTAATCCCAACTCAAAACCCTTTTTCTAATACAAAATAATTTATGTTAAATAGGATAACATACCAAGACTGTGGACTGTTTTTCGTTCCTCCTGAAAAAAATCTTCCTGTGGACTTGGGATGTTTTGCAATTCATCTCTTCAATTATCAACCATACAATACGACTTTCCTCATTGTGTATTAAATGGTTTTATACATATGTATCGTCGAGGAGTTATCAAATTAAAATTAGTACCACTCAATTAACTATAACTACTATGAAGAACGGTATACCTCAAGGATCACAACTTGAACCATTACTCTTTTTCATACTTAAACATTATATCACAGCAATATTAAGAGCTCAAATGTACTTCTTTATACCGACGATGTAAAGTTATTCAGAGTCGTAAACTATTCAGAAGATAACTCATTCTTTCAACAGGACCTTGACAATGGCACAAAAGTGATGTCGACTAGATCAACCGAGGACTAATTTGAAATGTAAAATAGCATAAGATTTTAATAACTGCAATTTCGATTTTATTTAAATAGAACTTAAATAAAAACTTGAAATAGCGGGTGTAATTTTAACTATTCTTAAATGTTGGTACTGTACTATTTTATATATGACATCGAGAGACCATGCACATGTATTTTTTATTTAAGTCTAATTGCCATTCTATTTTATTTTAAATGTTTCATTCTCTGTCTCATTTTTTAAAAATATTTCTTTGATTGTTTAAAAACATCTTTCAGTCGTAGACTTCTACATTTTTATGTATTGTTGCTACATTATATCTTACTTTAGTATCTTTATTTACTTCTTTGACTGTATTGTGATCGAAAGATGTAGAAAATGACCTTAACAATGTATCTGACGATGAACTGAGTTTTAGATCCCTTGAAACAGACCTTATATTACAACTTCGTCCGTGCGTTCGTCCCCAACTGTCAACTCGGTAACTGATAGGACTATGAATGTGATTGAGGTGTCAATGGAAATGTTTCGGCTAGACAAGGTCAAAGTCGCCCAAATCGTTTTAATTGGTGCAGTACGTAAGTGTTGCCAACCCATTTTTAAAAAATCAATATTCAAATTGCTTCTATTCTATTTACGCGAAAAATTGGTATAAATATAATTTGGCACAATTGGAAAATATTGTGGGTGTACCCATCTTCAAGCAAACCCAGTTGTTAGTGTCGCCAATCAGTGTCCAAAATATATATATCAAGAATTACAAAGTGTAGAGGCGTGGTCGACGTGTCGTTGGAACAGTCTTGAGTATACTAGCTCAAACTCAACGGAACAGTCTCCACAGTTGTCAGAGTTGCCAACCGCTTTTACATTTAATATTCAATTTTTTCAGTTTGTTTTCAATGTGTATCAGCTCTAAGCCTGACAAACATTATTCAATAATAAGATAATTAGTGTCGGTTGCCGTTATAAAGCATCCCAGTTAACAGTGTTGGCATTTTTTTTTAGAAATGAGTGATTCTATATCTGAGATGCCATCACGGAGCAGATTGTCAATATATATCAGCGCTAACTTGTTTATTTATTGTTTCTCTTTGATAATTGAATTTGGAGTCTAAAACGTAAATTAAAATCTTACTTTCTAAAGTATTTTTGATCTTAACATATATTTAACATAATTAGAAGTTAAAAGAACTTAAAAATTTATGTTGAGTTATGATTCGATACATTGAAATATTTTTGTAGTAACGTTAGTAAGAAAATCACAAACTTTACCGAGTCCTACACTATTAGATATACAGATGCTTATCAGAATAATGGAAACACCTGAACGAAAGTGCAACTTACCAGATTAATCTGGTGTCGGGCCACCTTTCGCCTTCAGAACAGCCTTGATGCGACGTGGGATGGAGGCATAGAGGTCGTGAATGGTAGCAAGTGGAATATTACACCATTCCTTGTGCAGAGCATCGGCCAGTTCTGTGAGAGAGGATGGAGGTGGAAATCGTCGCCGGAGTCGTGTTTCCAAGATGGACCACAGATGTTCAATTATGTTGAGATCTGGGGATTGGGCGGACCAGGGGAGGTGTTGAACTTCATCCCGATGTTCCTCAAACCACGCTGCAACAACTCCAGCTGTGTGAATGGGTGCATTATCATCCTGGAATATGGCGTCATTGTCCGGGAACAACATCCGGACCATAGGATGCAAGTGGTCTCCTAAAATTGCGACATAATCGTTGGCAGTGATGCGTCCGCGAAGTGTGACCACAGGACCCAATGAAAACCATGATATTGCGGCCCACAGCATCACCGTGCCGCCGCCATGTTTCACAGTTGGGCGGAGACACTGCAGATCATACGCTTCTTTGGGCGTTCTCCACACATAAACACGGCCCGTGGTTTCGAATAGGGTGAATGGTGACTCATCCGACCATACCACACGTTTCCAGTCGTCAACGGTCCAAGTTGCATGGTCGCGGCACAATTTGCGGCGTGCTAAAGCGTTCTGGTCCCTGATGAGAGGTTTGGCCCGTGCAACACGACCCCGTAAGTTCATGTCATGTAATTCGCGGCGGACTGTGATTGTCGAAACAGGTGATTGTCGTGGTGCTGATTGAGTTCCTCCGTCACTTGCGCCGCAGTGGCACGACGGTTCCGCGTCTCCCATTTTACACTACCTCCGTCTGCTGCAGCCACTGCACACTCCTGTTCCACGACTCCTGACGTAGTATGGAGACCGACCTAACACACCACCACCAGCAGTCCGGCGCTGCGGTCGCCACGACACCACTGCCAACCCATACATCTGACGTGTTCCCAACTACAGGTGTTTCCATTATTCTGATAAGCATCTGTATATATATATATTTTTTTAGTTTTTGACCACATTTCATATTTGCCTTTTGAGTGTTATTAAGATTTAAACACTTTATGGCTTACATTGTTACACCAATATTCAGTCACAATGCTTCTTGAACTCGATAATTTTCTCTTTCGACTTCCCTGGTTAAAGTGCAAACTGGAGAATTATTTCTACTCAAGACAGTTAAAAATTCGATAATTCTTTTCACTTAATTATCGTTTAAATATTGCACAATAGTATCAATTTCAATAATAGTGAAAAGATTTGTGACAGTTATTTAGTTCGAAAATTCGTGGATACTGAGAAGCTTGTAACGTTATTCAAAATATCCCGACATCGAAAAAAAGTAGTTAATTTTACAGTGTATCCAATTTGTAGATAAATTACGATACTTTGCAAATAATTCTATGTAATTCTTGTAATAGAATATAAATATATATATAAAGCTTGTTTTCTTTTCTTATGTTACATTTTTAAGAACAAACTTGTTTTAGAATGTTGATTTACATAATCTAATTTTGTTTACAGGTTACAGCTTGATTACCAGTCACCACATTTACACTATCGTGTAAACCTTCCAAATAAAATAAAGCAATCTTTTGAAGAGGAAACCACAAAATGTTCTCCTACGTTAGGTTCTTCATGAAAACCACTACCTTCCATGGTTTACAACAAGTAGCTGACAAAGGGCCATTCTTCCTTGAAAGGTTTCTACCTTCTTATAAATAAGTTATTACAGAGATTAAAAACTTCTTTAATGTTCTCGTGTGTTTATAATGTATACATAAACTTGGATATGAGGAGTCCAGAAACCAAAGGATATAAGTGACATTGAGGAATGAAAAAAGATTAATGTAATCTTTTATACAAAACTCCAAATATATGTGATACAGAACTGTCATATTTTGCACAAAGAAACCTTGGATTTTGATGTATTTATGTACGAAATATAACAGTTGTCTGTCATATATAATTCTAATTATATATAAAAGATTACCTCGCACTTTCTTATTCGTCAATGTCACTTTAATTCCTTGGTTTCTGGAGCCGATATATATATATATCCGTCGTTTGTCCATGTTATGTTAACATATACTGATAAAATGAAATTGCAACACCAGGAATGGGCTGTACTGTGTGTTTAGAATTAGACAGTAGATTAATCTGTATCATGAATTACATTGATATAAGTTACGAAGTTTTAACTTACAGAATACACGCGCATCACCAAGTCAAGATTGAATGCCGTCGTCCTCAGTAACCTCTGTAATCACCACCATGACGAATGCAGTCATGCGCACGCGCATACATCCCATTCTAGAGGTGTCAGATATGATCCTGTGGGATGGTGTTCCACCCATACTGCACCTAGATGGTCAGATCGGTCATGGTAAGATTGCTGCTTACAGATGAACTCGAAGTTGGCGTCCGATCATGATGCCCACATACGTTCGATGGACGAAAGATCTTTTGATTTTGCCGCCCAGGATAATACGTTTTTCATTTCAAACAGCCTTTGTGGTTGCAAGGTAGGGCGTTTTCATGAATAGCAACCCAAATAAGTTGGATCACTTTTTGAGGTGAACGGTCGTCGGCATGGTGTTCAACAACTAGGTTGTCCTATTATCATAGGAAATCCGTTTTCATACGACAAAACCTTTTGATCAATGTCGATGAAGCATGCAGATTGTCAACACATCTTCATCACAAGTGTCAATTAATCTCTCCAACTCTAATTTATCTTTTCGATTTTACATGACAACTGGTAACGTTGTCACTTTACCTTAAGTATTAAAAATCTATGTAAACTACTCCGACTCGTATTACTACGACAATATAAGTCGAGAATATTATTGAATACTATCATTAACACCATAACTAAAGAAGCCATATTTGTGACGATTGCTGCTCTACGATGTTCACATAGTTGTATAAGAATACTGTGACCACCACGAAATTTGCGATGAATTCCCAGCCAAGTCAATGACAGAACGCATTACGGTCGAGCATATAAGCGTCTATAGGAAAAAGATGTCACGCAGTACAGAACGCGATTAAAATGAACAGAGGACCCGATTTGATGGACGTCGAATAAGGCATGATGATAGTCTACTGAACCAAGAGCGACAGTATCTATGAAACAGAGGAGTTTGTGGATTGCTTTCGAATTAGCGTGCTGATTGCGTATAAAAAAATAAACCGTTAGTACACTTAGCACTGTCAGTTGTCAGAACTGCGTGGACTCACGAGCCATTGATGACCGAGGAGAACTTCACATTCGTCCGCAACAATCCAGTAATTGACGTCGCTGAAGAACACTGTTACATTTGTGTCTAACGAAAAGACGCTTTCTGAAAGAGCTAATGAAAACCAAGATCAATCGATAACACATATCACGTTCTCATGCAATTGGATGTACGCAAAAAGTTTCCTTTTCTGATGAATTGAAGCTTATGCTCCATAAATTGAATGGACGTGTGACAGATACGGCGTAATATCATCATGACCCGCCACCAAGGTAATGTCAGTTAGACCCATGGCTTCACTGGCAATGTCCAAATATGAGACATATTTTCCTAGTATTATTACATGAGACGGTCAGCGCCATTTGATAGAACGATGAACGCCAATGACTACCTGTCTTTAGCAGTGATAATATGCATCCGTACATAGTGATCTTCTTTCCTGGAGAGAATGGTGTCTACCAACATGACAAAGCTCCATGTCATGTCGTTACGGTGACTTGTGATTATTTAGAGGAACACAAGAGTGATTTTGCCGTAGTTACTTGACTGGTTAAATCGCTACTTAGATCTAAAGCACTTGTGGAAACAATTGTGTCGATATGCCATAAGTGCCGACTCACAGCCACGTAATCTGAAGGAACTCTGCTTTGCCGTTGTCGTAGTTTCAAAAGTTGAACAAACAAAATAAGCAACTTTAGAAGGGGAAAATACTGTATCTCTACCATTGGTTAATTTCCATAAATTTACATTACCTTTTTAACATTCCAAAATGTTCTCTGATCAGGCCATCATTAGAACAAAAGTAGTGACATTGTTATTGAACGTGTAGACAGGCTTATTAAAATTCTCTATGCTCCCACCCCGTTGAATATTGGGAGAACCTCCTGCATTGGAGCATATGCCATAGCGTCAATTATTAGGTATGTGTTGTAATTCTTATGGTTGACATGAGAACTTTTTCAGGTTCACGTGGTTGGTATGCTTCATCGCGGGTATCATTGGCACTGTCTTGATCATCCTGGAGTCATGGAGAAAGTACCAGGAAAATCCAACTGTACTGATAATTGAGCGAAATAGGAATGATTGGACATTTAATAAACCAGCTCTTAGCATGTGTGCGGATCCTTTAACCAAAAAACGGTTTGTCAATACGTTCATAAAGCGGTGAGTGTATCAGCTGTCTTACCTTAGATGATAACTGAAAATAAATTGTTGAACCAAGAAGATATAAAGAAATATAATATTTAGAGATGATACGAATATTCATTGGAAAAATATATCAAAATAACAAAATATTGACAAAGATGCTAAAATTTAATTTATAAGATTTAATTTTACTCTTAAAGTTAATCATCTGTACATATGTTGATTGCTATAGTTACTTTCTCTAGAAGAATCATAAATGAACGCTTAAGAAGGAAAAAATTTATACATTAACACACACCATCCATTTATGTTAATACCAATTATCCAATAAATTTACGTCAGTGCCGCTTGAAAAATAAGGAATTTTACACCAAGCAGGCAACATTATGAACACAATAACACTACATTTTAATTTCTGAAATCCCCTCTATTGATAGAAACCAACTTCAAGCAACATACTTCTACTTTCATGTGACACTTATGAATTATAAGGAGTGTATATGTTCATTTGTTATAATGACGGATCAGATATCCTTTGAATAAATTTTCTCATTGGGGTTCCGATTATATTACCGACGAACTTCAAGCCAATTACTTTCAATATCAGTGTTATTAATACAATGAAAGAACTGCTCTTTGACACACACTATGATACTGGAATCTTGAGTTCTCCTAGAAGAAATGCAAAATCAAGGTCACCATTATATGTAGAAGCTTATATAGCATGACTAGATTACACATTAATATTTTATGCTCCAAAGTAAGAACTTGTTGTAATGCCAGATTCTCTTAAATTCATATATGTTTCTTTTTCTCAGACAAATCCTAAATTAAAGTGTATATTGTTACAATGAATCTGGCCATAGTTTTCTTACCGTTATTCCTCAATGGTGAGTGTAATCCACAGGGATGCCCATAAGAAAAATAACTGAAGCCTGACGTCACAGCTTGTTCCGCCATCTTGGTAACCGTAATTTGTAATTTTAATTGGCTCAAATTTCGCCAATAGGAAATAAGATGAAGATGAAGAAGATAGCTCATTTTATTGTACCGTATTGCATATTCAGATAGCTCAAACCTTCCGGTTTATGGCCAATAATTATCTAATTTAAGTTTTATACTATGTTCCATCAAATAGTTCGTGTGCGTCGATCCACATCACCTGGCGATTATTTGTTTTCATGCCCTTTCGTTATGTCCATGCAGAGAATTATCACCGAAAGAAGTAGGGTGGAAAACAATGCCCAAGGATGTCCGCACCTATTAGTGTACCTGACATAAATAAACTGTTTTTTTTCTCCCTACAAGAAAACGGGTAAGTGAGCTACCAGGAAATTCCCCCTACAAATAATGCCCCGTGTCTATGTGTGTCAGTCGTTCCTTTTGTTGAGCGGGCGTAAGTAATAGTGCTTTTACCGCCTATAAATTAATTTTGTCTTATCGTACGTTTTGTCCCTCCCCAATAAATGTAGTTCAGTCAGATATAGGGAGTTAATCTGTTATACATCTTTATGATTCGGCAAATTACGATGAAAACAGACAAAACTCATCCCAATTTTCTTATTTCTAGAAACACAATGTTAGTAATTGAAGAATCATATACCAAAACCCGTTCGTTCCATTATTGCAGAAGGTGAGATCTTCATATCTGGTGTAGTAAAAAGTAATCCATTATTTTGCCAATAGATGGCTTCAGTGATCTGTATCTCGCGTTGTATAAGTCCGATCGGGTTCAACGAGATGGCGTTCAAACGATGAGATTGCGTACTACAAACACTGTTCAGATAGTTGTGATGAGTTGACTCAGTGTTGTGTGAGCGCGCGTCAAAATGAACACTAGCAAAGAGAAAATACGCTATATTTTACAGTTTTTCTTCGATAAAGGCGAAAACGCAAGCCAGGCGGCTGCAAATGTGAATAGTGTTTATGGTCCTGATACTGTAACAGCCAATTACGCGCAATTTTGGTTTCGTCGATTCCGTTCCAGTAATTTTGACGTCAAAGATGTACCACGCACTGGAAGGCCAAGTGTCGAAAATGTCGATAAAATCATGGACATTGTCGCGTCCGACCGTCATGTAAGCACTGTTTCGATTGCCCAAGAGCTAAACATTGCACAAAAACCATGTGGAACCTTTTGCATAAGGCTGGATACACAAAGAAACTTGATGTATGGGTGCCACACGAGTTAACGCAAAAAAAACCTCATGGACCGAATTTCCATCTGCGAATCGCTGCTGAATCGCAACAAAAGCACCCATTTCTGAAGCGGTTGGTGACTGGTGATGAAAAGTGGATCACTTACGACAACGTCACGCGAAAACGGTCGTGGTCGAAGCACGGTGCGCCGGCGCAAACGGTGCCCAAGCCAGGATTGACGGCCAGGAAGGTTTTGCTGTGTGTTTGGTGGGATTGGCAGGGAATTATCTACTATGAGCTGCTCCCCTACGGCCAAACCCTTAACCCGGAACTATACTGTCAACAATTGGACCGTCTGAAGGCAGCAATCGCCCAGAAGCGGCCGGCTTTGGCCAATAGGAGAGGCATTGTGTTCCAAAAGGAAAACGCCAGGCCACACACATCGATAGTGACTCGCCAGTAGCTCCGGGAGCTTGGTTGGGAGGTTCTTATGCATCCACCTTATAGTCCGGACCTGGCACCGAGTGATTACCATCTGTTCCTGTCCATGGCGAACACGTTTGCTGGTGAAAAATTCGCTTCAAGAGAGGCTTGTGAACATCGACTGTCTCAATTTTTTGCCAATAGGGACAAGGGCTTCTATGAGAGAGGCATCATGATATTACCTTCCAAATGACAACATGTTATCGAACAAAACGGCGCATATGTGACCTAAATCGGGTCATTCTAACTATGGTAAGTCAAGCCTTCAATGTCATGCAAAAATAATGGATTACTTTTTACTACACCAGATATTTTCCATACTTTAAGCCCTCTTTCAAGCTATCAAGGTCACTTCCCAAAACACGTTTTCTCCGCCGTACCGGCGGTCACAATGTTGGCATTCCGCTACTATATTTGTGGTATTCATTCAAACTACTTTCGTTTCCTACAAAAACTAATTTTTAGAATTAACAAGTTTTTGTATCTAACTTTTGAATTTTCAGCATACATTTACGAGTACCAATTTATATATTTTTTTCAGATTATACATGCCTCAGTACTCTCAGTCGCTTTGGCAGTCGAGTGATGTTTGACACAGCTTCTGCTCATGAGTTAAATACATACGAGGTGTTAGATTTCTGAATAATGCTTAGATGTTTGTAGAATTTTATATTTAAAAGTTGGAAAATTTCAGCTTGCGTCGTGCTTTCTTTTTAACACTTGATCATGATCATTCATAAATTAAAGAATCAGTTCATTGTAATAATACGTTATTCTGACATTGATGATTTATATAAAAGATTAAGTTTGTTTTCACTTGGTTTATATTTAGTTACGAAAAGTGCGCTTGTCCCATGCTAAGGAAACCAGCAAATATTCATTGCATTGGTGCAAGCCAGAGTATTTATTATATACATATTTGAACATTTAAACAGACTTTACACAGTTTTAGAACCTTTTTAGGCCTACATCAGTTTTCTTTGTGAAAAACATGTATCATAATAAACAGGTCCAAAAGTTCTAAATAATATGTTAAGATGTATTTAAACAAATGCTATCTTTCTGCCCTTTGCGTTTTCCGATTCCTCAAGGTGGTAACTTCGAGGTCAATTTTCTTCAGAACCAATTCATAGGTTTTATGCCACTTCGTTTGTAGACGTTTCGCGTGATGCTCTTGCACATGCACATATCAGTTCCTCAATGAAAAAGTAGCGTACCTTATACTTCCCTCGTAACATCAAGTATAAAAATCACAGCAAAACGTACTTCGAGTCCGAGTTAGATCATTAATAGCACGTATGTTGTGGTTCAAGTATGCTAGTGTATTGAACGTACTGGTTAGCAGCTTACTATAACAAAACAGTAGCACTTTCCTGAGAAGCTCAAAGACTGTTTAGGGCGCAAATAACAACCAGAGTAGCAATCACTCGAATATTAGTACAGAAAATACTTAAGGTTAATGTAAAGCAAAGATCTCCAACAAAATATCGCAGCAATATATCCGTATATGTCTAATGTTTTTTATCGTTGCACGAAATTTCAATGCTGCTCCTACAAATTCAAGCCTAGAGAGTTCTAACTTTTAGGAAAGAAAGTTCGTAACAATTTCAAGAGTTATATCTGTGTCGATTTTTAAATTTTCTTTCTTGTTCATTGTTGAAAGAGCTTAATTGATATATGTTTATATATTCATAACAACAATGAAGCGATTTCAATAATGAACAAGAAATAAAACAGAAATAATACAGAACAGAGATCATGCCCACTCCCAAGATACTGTAATAAACCCACTTACACAGTTTAGAGAGTTATACCCCACGATCTAATTGAAGCAAAGAAGTTCATCCCATAAGAATCTAATTAAATTTGTTTTCGTTGCTTTCTAGGCACCGCAAAGCATCCATATTCGATCGAGTGCTTACTAGTGACGAAATATGGGTCGTGTGTGTTACTCCCAAGCGTGCCAAACATTAGTTGTCACCGTGAAAGCCTCACACCGCAAGATCACCTCTACACACACAGTAACGGACCCAGGGAGGAGGCACAAGGCGCGCTGCCATTTCTAAAGGGAAAATGCATTGTTATTTCAACTATTTATTTAGAAAAAGATTCGATTTGTTTCCGTAAAAAAATAATTTATCAATAAATATCAATTTAGGTCTCACGTTAATGCAGGGACTAAATTTCGTCGAAACAAACTCATCGACAGCACTGTTCATCGACGCCAGAATTCATCGACGGGTCTAGGACATTTCGGTTCATGGACGTTTCGGTGTACGTGTGTTCCGGTGTGAGGACGTTTAGGTACAAAGGATAATTCGGTGTTTGAAAGTGTTGATTTAAAATACTTTGTTATGTTCAAATGCAATTTGTGTATCATCATTGAGAGGGAAAATATAGTACAGTAATTGTTTTTAATGAGCATAGTAGTACATAACTTTTTCTAATATATAATGCATAGGAATACCCTCCGTATTAATCAAGGATGTAAAGTAGGGTGTAACTATCATTAAGCCTTATATCTCTGAATTTTAATTAATGTTAATACTTTACGGTTGCGAAAGTTGGAGTACGACCCTAGCAGATAAACATAAAATACCTGTATTTGAAAATAAGTTTTTGAGAAAGATATACGGGCCGAAACGGGACGAGATAACTGGAGAGTGGAGGAGACTGCATAATGAAGAACACCACGGACTGTACGGTTCACCAGATGTTGTAAAAATAATGAAATCGCAACGACTAAGGTGGGCAGGCCATGTAGCTCGGATGGGGGAAAAACGAAGATTATATTCTATCCTGTTTGGAAGGCCGGATGGAAAGAGGCCAGTGGGAAGACCGAGACATCGTTGGGAGGACAATATTAGAAGAGATCTTCGAGAAGTAGTTGTTGGTGATGAAAACTGGCTTGATATTGCCCAGGATAGAATTCAATGGCGAACGTTTGTTACTGCGGCGATGAACTTACGAGTTCCATAAGCCATAGAGTTAGCTAGTTGGTTAATTAAACGATGACAATGCTATAGCTACGCATGATTAAAAATGAAGATTTTATATTTGATACCTAGCAAGTTTGTTTCTATTTTCCCTCTTGGTGGGTCTTTAGTTTGTAGTTTCCGAAAACGAAATTTTAATTGGAAGAATTTTCCATCGTAGAAAACTTGACTGGTGTTAATGTTCATGGCAGGAGGACATGGGGCGGTATTGGTTTTAATATAATGTATGGAAGTGAACTTTTAATTAGAACTGATATGTGATTGGTGCAGAGAAGAAACCTAAAATGAACCTTTAATTGGAACTGTTCGGTGATTGTTGGATATAAGTGAATAGTAAATTACGCAAACTGTTCCGTTACTCCGAAATAGTTTTTTTTTAGTAAAGGCGAGGTGGTCGGTTCGATCCCTGATCGTGCCATTTGGATTTTGTGGTGGACAAACATTAAGTGGGTTTTCTCTGTGCTCTCCTTTTTCCTCCTACTTTCTCCATTCCACCAATCATCCCATTATAATCCATCCAGTCTTAGCCAAATTTGCCGAAAGCCTTTAGGCTAAAGGCATTACAAATTAAATCTAGGGACTTCAAAATTAAGATCCACTCACATCAAAACAAGAAGCTCTAGTTCTGTCATCAGCTGTTAAACTAAGTAGATCAATTTACTCAATGTCTTATTATTTCAAGAGAAGTAACCCGAGTGCCAATTACTATCTGGGTGTCGACAACTGTGGTTTCTCCTATTTGATAAATCACAGCAATTAAATTTCCAAAAAACTAAAGAAATATGCACGACGAACTATTCAAAAACTTCCCCCAACCGCCCAGCAATGTGTTGACCATTATGATTCTAAGGATTTTTATTGTTTTCTTGATTTTTAGGGAGTAGAAGAACAGGACAAGAATCACTAATGGGAGAAAGGGAGGGGTCTTGCTAAACTTAAGAAGGGAAAGGTTGGTGTGATATTTGGTCTCTCCATCCATGACAACAACAAAAAATCTAACCAGACCAGTAACCCTTCCCTTGTCGGCATTACATGTCCATGAAGTAGGTATAGTTCTAAAGCACGTTAAAATATTGAGTTTGCCTTGTGAAAGTATAGTCCGACTGTAATGACTTGATCGCTGGAAGCAATGCAAGTAAATGACACTCAGCTATCAAGCCATTTTGGCTGGAATGTACAAGGGAGCATTAATCAGTAAATGACATTTAATTAAGCATAATTCATTTCAAACCCTATCATTAAAATGTACGTCAACTATAAATATATTTAATTGGAAACAAAATACGAATAATTAAATTTGTTTCCAGTAAACGTGCTTTAGGACCTGTAACACTATATGTGCCACAAGTAATAGTTTAATTTACATGTAACACATTTTAAACCTTGAAATTTATATTTTAAGTAATCAGTTTCTGACTTGGAGATTAAATTATGTGAATAAACCCAGATCTAAACATCATATTCCATTTTCCTTTCTATTATGTGAAAATAAATAAATAAATCCCAGGGAAATTTCTGCATTCGATGTTTACTTCCACATTAATCCAGATTAATATGTTTTACATTATATGTTATACGATATGCCTTCCCATCGTTACAATTCATTAAAGATATAAGTATCAGAATTTCAAAATAGTATTCTATTATAATTATAAACACGACTACAAGTTAATAATAATTTCGTCTCAAATATAACAATTAACAATACTATTAACAAATAACAATAATTATGATATTTAATTATTCTAACAATAGTCGTGCATTTTAATAACAATAATTAAGAATTTATAAGCTTGAGGCGAATAAAAATGTAATGTTAAAGCAAACTTCCTGAGTTCTTTTTCATATTTCCGAGGTAAAGATTTTCTATCGCTTTTCAGTAGCTGACGCTTCAGAATTTTCTGAGGACACTTAATTTTTGACAATATATCGAAACTGTAATCACACATCAAGTGTTTCTCTTTCAGCGTTGATAATATATTTTTTAGAGAAACATTTTTTTCTATTTTCCCTCCTAATCTTTTGCTGCAACAGTTTTATCTTTTTGTTTTTCGAATCACAAAGAGATTTCATGTAACTCAATTTCCTTTTAGATCCTCATTTGTAGGTGAAGTACAAATGTTTTGGGAGGAAATATTATTCATACTGACAGTTTCTAAACGTGGTGCTTCCATTGCTGCATGCACTGAAGTCGATGGATAAATATTTTGAGGAACACAAATGTTTTGGGAGGAAATATTATTCATACTGACATTTTCTAAACGTGGTGCTTCCATTGCTGCATGCACTGAAGTCGATGGATAAATATTTTGAGGAGTACAAATGTTTCGGGAGGAAATATTATTCATACTGACAGTTTCTAAACGTGGTGCTTTCATTGCTGCATGCACTGAAGTCGATGGATAAATATTTAGAGGAGTACAAATGTTTCGTGAAGACGTACTGACAGTTCCCAAAGTAACATCTAGTGGTACTGATGTCGATGATTGTGTTACAGTATTCTGTTTCTTTTCCTGGAATGGGAATTAGATAAATTAAT
>JAGDQP010003773.1:0-49398 GCA_022664845.1 Lepisma saccharinum
TCATTCTCACCTCAATTACTTTCCTGACAATCTTGGTGATTTTACGGGAAAACATGGCGAGCGTTTCCATCAGGACATTAAAGTGATGGAAAAGAGATACCAAGGAAGGTGGACTGTCCATATAATGGTCGACTATTGCTGAGTGTTAAAAAGAGACTGTACGGAAGAACACCAACGAAAATCCAAAAAGAGGAAGTTTCAAGGAGAGCCCAGTGATGAATGTTAGGTATGTATGTTTCATAATGCATTTATGTTTATCTTCTCATTATTCTCTTTTTCTCCTGTTTCATCTTACCGTTTTTCTATAAGTGCGAAGCATACCTCGTTGCATTCCCAACAAGGGTCGTTCATGTCTCTGTGCCAATTTGCGGTGGGAGTGCCAGGGTTAACAACGTGAATGTTTACGAAGCAAAATATAAATTTTATACTGGGTGGTTGCACTTTGCATTTTTTCACGCTTTCTATTGCATCTACGGCTTTTATTTTTGTATATGGTTGGTATGACTATGTGAGGCACTCGAATGACTTTTTTTTACCAGCATGGGATTACTAACAGTGTTGCCAGCGTGGCCGGAATCTCAAAGAAATTACATTTTTTACAAATTTTTCGATTTTTTCTTCTTCTTCTTCTCCGAATGAGAGGGCAGGGGTACGAAATATACCTCGTTGCATTCCCCGTTCTATTAGATTTCCAACAAAGGATCGTTCACGTTTCTGAAAGAATTAGGAGGGGCGCCAGGGATGACAACGTCAAGGTGTAAATTCCCTGGCCGGCATCTAAAGGTGAAAAACAGACGCTTTTTTCAATTTTGACATTTTCGTGATTTGTGGAAAAACCTGACGTGATACGACATTTTGGAGGTCATTTTCGAAATCTGTGGACAAAATGCATTGAGATACACCTCTTCACTTGAAAACAACAAAACCTTGCGTATCAGTGTTACCATTCAGCAAAACAATTATTAAAACAGTTGGTATTTCAAAAAGTTGCCTACATCATTATATACCCTGCTCCTCGTGCATCCTGTTATGTGTTTCCTCTATGCCTAATTCTTCTTTTCACTTACGCTAACTTTTAGTTTCAGGGTATTTAAAATTCATATTCCCAATTTATGAATTAACTCCTTTAACATTGTGCTGGAATTATAAACACTGTAGTTTTACTTGTCGACGAGTGCAGTCCAAGTGAGATAACGTGACATCTAGTGTGCGTAAAGAAACTTCTGATTTTCTAACACAACATTCAGACAATTTTATTTCGAAAGAAAATCTGTTCGAATTCCCGTTTTGTATTCACAAGAAAGACAGTGCATATTCGGGTAAAAGAAAACGGATTACCATATGATAATTCTGTCTACGATTTATCCCGGACGTACTTCCAAACTCCGGAGAAATAATCACCGGCAACTGGGAAATCCGGATTCATGTCACGGTCACGACAATGGCTTATTATTATTAGTTTTCACTGCATCACAGACAACATAATAGAGAGGTAGTCTGTGTTCAAAAATAACTGCGCATTTCTTTCTGGTTTCGAAGTAGTTCGTTTCCTTCGCTGAAAGATGCCTCTGATCTCAACAGTAAGCTTATTCTCTTAAATAACTAACTCTATGGCTTATGGAACTCGCCGCAGTAACAAACGTTCGACATTGCAATCTATCCTGGGCAACATCAAGCCAGTATTAATCAAGAAACCCTACTTCTCGAAGATTTCTTCTAATATTGTCCTCCCAACGACGACTTGGTCTTCCTAATGGTCTCCTTCCATCCGGCCTTCCAACCAGGATAGAATATAATCTACATTTGAAGTCTGAACGAAAATAAGCTATTGAAGCCAGAGGCATCTATCGGCGAGGCAAGAAATTTTCTCGAAATCAGTCAGAAGGAAATGTGAGTACAGGCTAATTCTCTAGCTACGGTTCTCTGTGGTCCGCTTTTAGTGTCAGTTTTGACGCCTAGAATTTAAGAACTGTGAGAGTAACAGAAGCCAAACTTGGTATAGTGATCCCACCCAGAGGCGGCGTTTGGGGGTGGCAACTGGGGCAACCGCCCCAGGCCCCGCGCTTAGGGAGACCCCGCGTTCCGAGTTGATATTTTTCTTACTCAATGATATAAAAGTTGATTTGTAAAAAAAGTTTACAAATATACTAGTTTGTATAGTTTCCATGCGAAATGGAAATGAATAAAGAAGCACTCCGACATAATTAGCAATGCAGTTTTTAAAATATATTGTACTTTCTTTAAATAAATTATGTCGGATTTTCTTTTCATAAGAAACTGTTGTTCAGTAAAAAAGAGAATATTTGGTAATAAATTTATGGTTAGGAATGAAGGGAAGAAGTGAGAGGAAGCATTTAGGGGAAGTTGCTTACTGCTTTATCGGCTTTAAATGTAACATTTCGGCGCTCAGCGATTTTTACTTGTACTTTGGCCCCGCGGGTCATTATTGCCCTAGGCCCAGCGCTCACCTAACGCCGCCTCTGATCCCACCTCATCAGTAGATGTTTTTCTATTAAAATTGGAGATAAAATGTTGCATGTACACTGAAAAAAAAAAGTAATATATACAGATACATCAAACAAACATTTCCTATTTGAGATTTTTGACGCGTAAGATCTCGGAAATTGTGATAACTACATGCGCCAAATTTACACATCATAAGTACAAGGTTACTGGCTACTGAAATCGGAGATCACGTGTTCGATGTACACTGAAAAAAAATACAGTTCAAACACGCTCAGTACTCTTACTGTCACCGCTCGCGAAGCTTCTCTATTTATGTGTCATTTTCTTTGTGCTATCTATAACTCAAAGTGTTTAATCAATATTCATACTAATTAAAAATGGAGAGTTTCTTGTTCTTACCGGCCCCAAAAAATCTGCCTAGATCTTATTTAAGTTCAATTTATTCGTCAGTAATGATAGTCACAACAAAAACTGATACGGTGAAACTGATTTCAGATATCTCGAATTTGCTCTCGGCCATCTTAAGTCATGTTGAAACCATAAAATTTTTCAGAATGGTATTTTTATATTTCTGTACATGCACTTTTTGTGAAACTGTACATATTCCAATCAGATCTTTCACTGTTGTCTTCACTTTTACTTCTGAATAATGATACCAATTTTGAAAATCTTCACGAGAACTCTTTTTTCTTAAGCTTTCTCTTTATTACAACCACTACAGGAACGTGCACTAAAATATCAAAATATATAATCGAAATCGGCGCATCCGCTGAAAAGTTATGCCTTGGTAAAAATTTTTAAAAGAGATATACAGGGTGGATAAAAAGTAGATATCAGAACTTTAGGAAACGAAAATTTCTCATACAATATTCCCAAAAATACTCTGAAGTAAAGGAAAACCAAAATGTGTATGAATTCGACGACTTTCCATCATGTACCAATAGTTTGTTTGCGCTGAATCGATATCTCAAACAGATTCCATTTATCGAACGTCTTCAATAAAATTGTGTTGTTGCCTAACCAACAGGAGTAAGGGTTACATTTAAGGACCTATTGATTTATTTGCCATCAATGAAAATGTCATTGTCAACCCAGATGGCGTTGATTACTCAGGTAAACATTACACTATTCGGTAATAGGCGACTGCAATGGTAGTGTTGCCAGATTTTGTAAATGAAAAATCGGGACATTTCAGATATATAAATACAAATAGCATATTGAAGGAAATAAGCACCATATATTACCTGCAATGAACTAAGCTAATCTATAATATACCATAATCTCCTGATATTGCTGCTAGCTTATATTATCATTGAACTGTAAAGTGGCTTATTCGATTTATGTGAAGTTATTCCGTCAATTGTTGACACGTACAGTACAGGTGATTTTGTTCCTGTGTTTACTGTACATTCGTGATGGAAAATATCCTTTCCACGTTAGCATTAGGGGCAGGATGAATCCACAGTTACAAAAATCAGAAACCGGGACAAACAGGCGTCCATAAAGCATTTTTCGGGACAATTAATTCTTTCACTAAAAATCGGGACTGTCCCGGAAAACCGGGACATCTGGCAACCCTACAGCAATGGTCAAGTAGTCCCAGGCGCCCAGTCATGAGTCACAGAGTTCCGCGTGTGAGTTCCGGCTGGGAATGTATTACC
Source organism: Lepisma saccharinum (assembly GCA_022664845.1). NCBI lineage: Eukaryota > Metazoa > Arthropoda > Insecta > Zygentoma > Lepismatidae > Lepisma > Lepisma saccharinum. Next base: position 4,128 of record JAGDQP010003773.1, read on the forward strand.
ATGAACTGTTTACATAATTAATCATCGCCATCCGAGTTGACAATGACATTCTCTCTCATTAATAACAAATGAATCAATAGTTTCTTAAATGCAACCACATCTTGCTATAAACATTTTGGTAAATGGAATCTGTTTGAGATATCGACTCGATGCAAACGCATTATTGTTAGCCTACCTGATGGAAAGTCATCGAATTCATACACGTTTTGGGCTACCATTACTTCAGAGAATTTCTGAGAATCCCTTGGTTCCTTTAGGGAATTTCTTGGGCACAATTTCAAAATATGCTATTTTGGATAGAGCAAATTGGATATCTTTGGCGCTATCTTTCCTTATTAGCTCTACTGTTAATAGTTTTGAAAATACGTATTAAGCTGAAAAATTCATTTTACCACGCTTTTGGAAGCCTATAGCTTATAAACTAACCAGAATTTGGCAAATTACACAGATACTTTTCTTTCTTATTTTGATGTGAACTTTTCGTCCCTAAAGTTTTGATAACTGATTTTTGTCCACCCTGTATAGTATCAAATTCAGATTCTCATTATTTTTAAGTCGGTTACGGAAAAGCACTCGGGTGAAAGGCCTTTTTAATACGGACTGCACAAACCAGAAGCTTTATACTACTACAGAAAACAATTATCAGATAGGCCCTTAAATACCACTCGTGTCGCATCCAGAAGCCAAGGGTTACAAACAGATGGTGTTGACCAAGACTATTGTCTATAGAAGTCTTGGGTATTGACTATTTAAAAGTGACAGAAAATTGTCATATTTTGTGCATGAATGACAATTTTCTGTCACACTTTCTTAACCGTTAATGTGACTTGTGTCTCCAAATTTCTGGTGTCAATAGGCCTATTTATGATCAATTGAAAACAAAACTATGTACTGTACTTACCTTGCTATGATAACAACTGAGGAACCTCTTCTGTGGGAGTTTAGAAAAAAGATGCTTTCCTACTGAAACCGTAAACACAGACACAAATATTTCGTAAAGAAAACACACTATAAACAGAGTCCAGAAACTAGAAATTGGCTTGGTATAATCTTAAACACGATTGCAGCCATCTGTAGTCGTGTTCCCTTATTATAAACTCGCAGAACAAAAGCTTAATTTTTCAGTTTGCTTTTGACTGAAGACAATGAAAACGTCTTCATCTCTTTCTTGGCTACATTTTTCTTTTTTAAAAAAAAGGGAAAAGGAAAAAGAAGAGCTTTAAAAATAAAGCGCGTCGCGTGTCCCCTGAGTGTTCTTTGTCCTTGTTCCTGAAGCGAAACCACAAAGGCATTAAAATAATATTTGAAGCTGCAACAATTGCAGAAAACACATTTATTTCTTGCACAACATAAAACAATTTTTAACCCTTTGCTTACCAAACAAAACGGTTGCTCAGGTTGATAGGGTAAGACGATTGTCTTTGCCTCACTCAGCGGTGAACTTATTTTTTTTTCTTTAAATAACCGGAACACATGAGATTTACGAAGACAAGAAAACGCACTTCCCGAAACAAATAAGAACTCTTAATATTTTCAGAATACCAGAGCAGAAAACCCATTTTCGAACCGACAAACGAAAGTGAAACTTGTCAAGCCCCATTTGCTTGCAACGGTTAATGAGTATGTCAAATGAACCTCACTTTCAAGTATATTCTTTTCCAAGTTAATATATGTTTATTTGCTATTTGGAACATACAATTGTGTCAAATACACAATGAAGCAGAATGCAATTCTTGAAGGTCAGTTTATATTTATGAATTAAGTACTTTGAACTACTGAGAATTACATTACACGTACTTTAACAGCCAATATTTATCTGGATTTATTTCGCTTGTTCTGTGTTTGAGGTCCATTCATAAATAACTAACTCTATGACTTCGCAATTTCATCGCCACAGTAACAAACGTTCGTCATTGGATTCTATGCTGGGAAACATCGGGCAAGTTTTCATCACTAACACATACTTCTCGAAGATCTCATCTAATAGTCTTCTCCCAATGTCCTCTTGGTCTTCTCACCGTCCTCTTTCCATCCGGCTTTCCAACCAAGATAGAATATAATCTTCGTTTTAACCCCATCCGAGCTACACATGGCGTGCCCATCTTAGTCAATGCGATTTCTATATTATAATGTTTGGTGAATCGTATAGTCCGCGGAGCTCTTTTATTATGAAGTCTCCTCCATTCTCCAGTCATCTTGTCCCATTTCGGCACTTATCTCAAAACCTTATTCTCAAGCACACGTAAATTATTGAAATTAATACAGAAAAATTGAGAGTCGCCGCGACCGGGACTCGAACCCGGATCTTACCATACACAAGGTTATTTGTGGAAAAGGTAATAACATCTATTCTTTCGTACCGCATGATAGCAGAAAAGATTCCTCAACTAAAAATCTGTGCATGAGTGGGGTGCCTGGGCATCGTAACCAGCAATGAGGAGTTAACAAAGTGTCTAGGCGAGAGAAATAATCAATATACACAGAGAATTGGCTGTGCCTTGGGGTGTAATGGTAGCATATCTGTCCGGCAACTGGGAGATCCGAGTTTGAGTTCCGGTCGCGACGTTTGTTAATTTTTCTGTGTTAATTTCAATATTTATCATACAAAATCTTATTTGTGAAAAGGGTTATAACACGCGTAATTTATGTTTATCTGCTAGGGACGCACTCCAAATTTCTCAACTGTAAAGTATTGTCGGCAGAATAACCGTTCTGTATATTTTAAATTTCCTTGATATTAATCGCAATTCGCAAATCTGGACTGAATAGAAACGCGTTGCCCGATACTAAGTGACTTTTTATTTCTTTCGTGACATCGTTTCTGATTGTTACATATGCTCTCAAGTATTTAAATTCTTCTACTTTTCTATAATCTCATGCTTAATTATAATGTTTTTATTTCCTTCATTCCCTGTGTTTCGGCTTGTTATCATGTATTTTGTTTTCTCTATGTTTATCTGTAGACCTATTTTATCGTACCCTTCTACTAAGCCACCGGTGTTGCTTTGTAGTGCATCTATATCGTCCCCTATTAAATCTACATCATCTGCGTACACGAACTGTTCATTTAAACCATTCAATGTTGGTCTCTTTCTGTCCCCTTTGAATTTCAAAATCACGTATTCTAACGCAAGGTTAAACAGTAGTAGTGAAACTTCACCTTGTTTCAATCCGTTGTGAATCTCGAAACTATTTGACATATTTATTACAAATCTGTGCTCTGGTTATGGGGTCGCTAAGATACTATCTCGGCATCTATTCTTTGCCGTTTTTCTCAGTACACGTAAAATGTAATATAGACGTCTGTTCGCGCATACGTTTCAATTTATGTAGTTCCTTGATTAGTCCCGTTCCTTCCTCTTAATTAATTCGGCTGAAATATTGTATATATCTGGTGATTTGCAATTTTTTAAATTTCTTCATCGACGTTTCAATATCTATCTTGTTAGGTTCGGATATCGATGGTTCTGCGCGATAGATTTCAAATCCCCCTATTTGTTCTCGGTTGTATACATTAAGAAATCGAAATAACTTGCCCAGTCATGGACAATTTTAGTCGGATTTGCCTGAAGATCTCCACGTTCATTTTTTTACCATCCATAACTTCGACTGGTAACCTTTTCTTAACGAGTTTACCCATTTGTACAGGTCTCGTATGTTATTTGTTTTGCCATTTTCCTATATCTTCTGAATCTTTGGCGTCAGTTATTCTCGCTTTTTGTTTCTGAACTCGCGGGTGGCGTTTCGTTTCGCGTTACTGTAGTGGTTGGTATTTGCTTCGCATTTATTACTTAGTCGTCGCTACCTTACTTTTTTTCGTTCCTCATGAAACTTAAGGCATTCTTAATCGAACCAAGACTTGCTTCTCTGTTGTTTCTTCTCACCTACACGTTCCTTCGCTGCGCTCTTAACTGTTTCACGAATTGCCTCCTACATCTTACTTACGTCAATTTCATTATTAATACCATCTTCATTACTACTCGTGTCGGCTAAGATTTTGAACTTATTTGAGAGTTCGAGTTGGTAATCTGCTTTTATGCCCGGATTTAATTTAATTTAATTGCTAATTTCAGTTATTTTGATCCCTTGCTTTCTCTGTTCGCAATGCATAACTTTCCCCTCACTTTTGTGGTCACTAATTGATGGTCGGTGTCGTCTTGCGCTCCTCTGTAAGACCTAACATTGAAATAGCGCTGGCTATCGTTAGTCGTATTCAATGTATTTCTATGTAGTTAAAACCTAGCATAGCAATACTTTGATTTCCCGGTCCAGAAACTCTTAATAAGTAGGCATGGTACCGAGACCAAGACTGGTCTTGGTCTCGTCTTGAATTCGAGACCAAGACTGAGAACGAGACTAAGGTTCAGGAATCGAGACGAGACCGACACTCTATGCATCGAGACTTACTCGAGACGAGACCGAGACTTATCCATCGAGACTCGGGACGAAACCGAGACTTACCTCTCGAGACTCTCGTCTCGATCGAGACAATAAGCTATATTTTAATGAATGGTGATAATATTAACTGAATGCTTTTGTTCATATTGTTTCATACTAGAAGAAGTCTCGTGATAATTAGTTTCATTCTGATAAATTTTATTTGACATGTTACATTGTAGTTTTAAAATATGACTATAAGTCATATAAGTAGACAGTTATTATCAATGCCAAAGTATTTTCTGTTGCCTTTGAATAGTAATATAAAAGTGTTGGAGATTGTTTCGAGGACAGATAAATACAGACATTTACTTTCTTCTGCGAATTTTCATCTCCATGTTTTCTCCGTGCTGATAGCCTTTACTACTGTTGACACTCTCCAATTTATATCAACCTCTGCTAGACTGATCCCGTAAAGGCTATAAAGCATACGTCAAGAAGCCAAACTGTCTACATTGTAATATAGATTACACCATTTACTTATAATAATTTTCTTAAAAAAGTGGAAAGATTTTTGCAATACTAACCGGTACCTTAGAAAAAAATGGAGACAACATATTTCTACATATATGGAAACAAACAAGATGAAGCTCAGTCGCGGGTCACCTCAACTATCTTCGTAGCCCTGGTACTTCCTGATTTAAAGGTTGTCGACAAATAGACATAGCGATTGGATAAGGTTTCCCAGCACTTGTTGCTGAAACCTACATATTGTATAAAGTTTCTCTTAATAACTTCATAGTTCATGTAGAGGAAATTCTGCACAACCTATCACGTAAATATACCTGTACATTCGATAAAAACAGTATTGATTTTATGAAAACCAAGCGATGCCGAGTGAGTGTCAAATTTGGATTCTCTGTATGTCGTTGATGAAGTTTCACCGAGACCTCCCGAACAATAACTCAACCGCCTTCGTAGCCCTAGTAGTTCCTGAGTCAAAAGTTCTCGACAGACGGACGTAGAGGAGATATAAGATTGTACATAGTATGCCTTAGAAACAGTACTGTTACTTTTTACCTATTAAGCTATGTTTTTTTAGGATTTTTGGAATAACATTTTAATCTAATAACACGACTTATTTGAAATACCAATGTACTTATTTCAGTTTATAAGATTCGCAATACGCTATTCAAAAGTGGCTCCTACTGGGAACACATTTCACTCTTTTCTTTCTGCTTTAATGTGTGAAAGTGCAGCTGTAATCCATACTTATGAATTGGTTCTTTTAACCACTCAAGAGCAGTATTGTAGACTAATTGATTCGTGTAGCTGCGGAGTTCCGTAAATACTGTTTTTAATTTCTTTGTATTTGATTATTTCCTTGCACAAAAATTCAAAATAAGTAAAATTTTTGTCGCGTACTGTATACTGTTAAAAATTTGTTAACGTTGCTAGGAATTTTCAGGAAGGTTTCTAAGAATCTTAATATTTCATGTTGTTTCACTGTAATGGAAAAAACTCAGATTATTTTTCACATGATTATCTGGATATTTTTCGTTTTCAGTTCTGCACCTGCCCAGAATGAGAAAACTATTTCTTATCGTAGCTGTGCATGCAGTGTTGATCAAGAGTTTACTGCCGCCATTTTGTCAGTTCTTATTTTGGTAGAAATGAGAAAATTTTGAGTGAATGCGAATTCCGAACTCAAATAACAATTACATAAATGATTAAAATGTGGCATAAGTCGTGGGATCAACTTTGTTGATATCTTCGGGATTCAGCCAACATAATTCTAACACTCTACATTGTTTTCTTTCAACTGGAAATTTAGAGCTGTCAGTACGACGCTAGATTTTTCACTAAAGAACCCATGTTCAAATCTCCTTTAGACTTCTTCTCTTTCTTGTTTTTGCTCTCAACATTCCTGAGAACTGTATGACGGATTCCTTTATTAGCCAAATTACTGAAAATTTCCAGGTAGTTTTTCCCAGGAATGTTTTGAAAAATCTTTAACATTGTATGTTCATTTATTTCTATAAATCTGGTAAAAAATTTCGACTGAAACGTAAATTTTTCATTTGTAACGTAACAGTTATTCAGTCAATTTAATTAAATTTAGAAATAGCAAAACTTAAATGATACGTGTACCAATTTCGCAATTTATGGTATAACATGGATCCGTTCCCATAATATAAATATTTTTGTCTCACTTATTGGTATTCTATATATCCTAACTAGAGCTATATATATTACTTTAAAGCTGTACTGTTTTTCTCTCTATTTCAGAATATTATTTCTAATCTAAACCCCAAATTGTATGTAACAAACTGTTAATGTCATATTAAATATTCTTGTTCTTGTACTGAGATCCGAAAACCTGCATACCCATTTCAAATAAGTCAAGGGACGGCAACTTTTTAAGGTCTATTGTCTTTCGAGACTCTCGAGACGAGACCGAGACTAACGTGTCGAGACTCGCGACCGAGAGGAGATTAAGGTTTACAACCGAGATCGAGACCAAGACCGGATTTTTCAGATCGCGACGAGACCAAGACAAGACTATCCTAAAAAAATTCGAGACGAGAATGAGACTGATACCAATCTCGTCTCGTCTCAATACCATCCCTATTAATAAGAAAGCCAAGGTGTCCCTAAATAATCCAGGGACTTATCCTCTGTATTTACGGGACTACATTTGGTAATGATGCAATCTGTCAGGAGTAATAAATTAATCCTGAAATGTTTCTCCAGTGATGAGACAAAAAAAAAAAAAAAAACGGTAAAGTTGAAGCCATTAACACCGAGCCATTACATGTATACACCTCCATTCGAAAAATAAAAATTATAATTTGTTTAATTAGGTCAAAAAATTTAGTGATTTTATTACAAAAAAGTAATTCATTATTATAAGATATTTTAAGTCTTTTTAAAATAAATTAAGTAAGAATAACGATTTGTTAATAACAATAATTACTTCATTTTCATTTTCGTTCAATAATTATTTGTATATGTATAATCACTTGAGTAACGTCTTCAATTCATGGAATTCACTATAATATACATAAATATTTATTTATGATAATTTTAATTATTATTTCATATAATTAATTACTGAATGCATATAATCAATTATTCATCTTTAATTATTACATCAAGCTGATATTTCTCGTAAGAAAGTTATAAATATCCACACAAGTCCAGAAACACCTTCAAATCTGGAAAATGGATCTTCGAAGGGTCTGAGATTGGCATCACAGATCTACATAATCTCTATTGCAAACTCTCCTTGTCCTGTACGTACTTACATCGTTCTATTTTCCACATCTGTCTAATTACAAACATCCTTCTTTTTCTTCTTCTTAGGACATGGCACCTAAGTTCCCAGTACTGATTCATAATACGTAACTGTAACTACTGGCCCACAGGGATTCTTGGGAAATCTGTTGAACACTTAACCAAATACAAATTTCGAAGAAGTACACGACGAAGTCAGAAGATCCCAATTTTTCAGTATTTCCTCGAAGAGATAGAGAGAGAGAGAGAAAAAAAACGTTTTCATCGAAAAATATTGAATTTCTATCGAAAAGAGTTTAGTTCAATAAAACACTCTCGCTTTAGGTATAAAATATGATACTTTTGGATGGGATTCCGATGCTTCATAGATTTAATTTATTCATAAAACCTATGTACTAGTAACGTTTGTTATCCACCATGTGTTACCACGAAGGTTATTGAAAGACGAAACGCTACCGTGAAGTTAATCGCGTTTATTTACAAATGACAACAGAAGACCTGATAACTTTTCTCAATAGTAACAATACACCAGAAAAAAGCTATATAGAAGAAATCTTTGAACGTTGTTCTCAACTACCTAAAAGAATGAAAAAGACTCTTTCGTAGGCGTTCTTTTGCAGTTGTCCGCTAGCGTAGGGGATAGAACGTTAGGTCATTGGCAAGGATGTAGCTGGTTCGATTCCCGCTGAGGTCAAGCATTTTCTCATTCATAAGAGCATTATTATTTTTTTTCCTACTACTTATGATTAAGGGTCAGTTCTACAATCGACCGCTAAACTTCTAGTCAGCGCTAAGTTGAGGCCAACTCTCATTTTGCGTACTCTCATTGGCCGAAATCAGAGTTGGCCTTAATTTAGCGCTGACTAGAAGTTTAGCGGTCGATTGTAGAACTGACCCGAAATCCTCTCTTTTTAATTCTTCCTACATTTTCAACCATTTATTGAGTTGTTTTCATCTTCAATAGATGGAAATTCATCTAAAAACAGATAACACTCCTATTGAAAAGAACTATCATAAATCCCATATTTTTTTAAAGCGGAAATTTCTAATATTTTATGCAATGAAAATCTACTCTAAATGAGTGGTCCCTCTTTCCGCTGTTCTAAGACGAAATATTCCGCTCAATTCGAGCGTAATTCCGCTCTTCTGAGTTTAGTGTGTATAAGAAATAATATATATATAAATAAACGGGAACATAAAACTGGACATTTGAATACGAAAAATTCACTTGCGAACTCCCCAAGGCGACAAACTTGCGGACAATGGATGACCTTTCGCAGCATAAGAAATGAAGAGCAATGTTGTTGTCGCGTTTATAGTGACTGCAACTGGAACTAATTTACATTTCACTTTCCTCTAAGAATACAATCATCCTTTGTTAGTTAGACTATTCTCTTTTTTTTTTTTTCCTTTATTTATATATAATTCAAGTCATCTTCTTTACCACGGGTGGTTTGTAGAGCAAAACGTTTAAGGAATAACCGAAGAGAAGAGACAAGACAGTTGTTTCAGAAAAGGAGAAATTGGTAAACAATATTGTTTAGTTTAAACTCTATTGTTTGTTTAGTGTGTGTGTGTGTGCTTTTGTCCTGGAAGTGGATACACGCTACAAGAAATCTGTATCTCCATTCACCACACATATGCGTAATGAAAACACATGATATGTCGACTTCAGAAGCTAAATGACATTGACGAATAAAAAAAAAGTTCGAGGTAAAACCAGCATCGTGATGTAATTGGGGAGCTGCTACTAATAAAAGATAGTGGTGTTGGCAGTGAAAGCTTAGGCTCCCCTCTCCCAACCCGTGTCACAGTGCGGCCGATTCCGAAAGAGCTGGTCAAAAGTTAAAAAAAAAGAAAAACGCAAGTGAATGATCTCAAAATTTGTACTCGTTTTCTTTCTTTTTTTTTTTTTTTGGTCGCTGATTACGAATCTGAAGTCAAAGTTGCAAAATATAGCCCCCTTCATCCCCTATTGACAACCCCTATTCGTGAAACAGCCTATATATTATGTTACAATCAAGATGAATACAAAAACGTTATACTAAGATAGACCTAGCAATGGCGCTGCTGCATCGACTAAATCGGAAGTTGCGCATTCTGCCATGTTATTGGGAATGTGTATTTACAGTAACAGCATAATGTGAGGAGAACTATCCTGAAAATAATTGCAAATTCAGTTATAAATATTACCACTCCAACTATGGTGACGTCTTGTTCGGTTAAAAACTGTACCAAACGCTCCAAGAGTGGCAGTGGAATTACATTTCATAGGTACATACAATGATTGAGTTATTTCATATAAACCTCCCGTACCACTTTTTATACCTCAAACTGGAATTGCTCATATTTTTTTTTAGATTTTCATAGGGTTTCAAACTAAGGAAAGCAATTGATGGTAAAAGTCATCTCGTTATTAAGCTATTGTGTATTGCTAATATATCCAAGTGTGTTGATAACATGTATTATGTGGAACAAATGTATTAAGTGACTTTTGCTAGCTGATTTCAACCTGTAGTGTATGTAAAAAATCGAAAGGCAGTGTCTTTAGAAAGACTGTAATTTTACAGAATACAATTTATCTTATCCACTCCAAACTTACGCCAGCTACTGACCAATATTATACATAGTTATTAGATTCATTTTTATATATCCTGTTTCTTTGTCAATCAAGGGACTTGTTCAATTACTGTTACTATAAAACAGGTAAAAACAATCGTTAAATCGTCTTCACTGATGTAATAACAGATCCACATTCTAAAATCTTATATAATTTAGTATTGTGTTATTTACGTTGTATTAAATTAGATTACTTAACATCGGAACAATAATAGTTTTAACATGTACATGGTTCACAGTTCTGATTCACTGCTCCAAGTATCGGTGATAAGAATCTGGGATATCAGAGATTCAAATCATCGATATTTGGAGTAGTGAATCGGAACTATTGAAAACCAATTACTCTGAAAAAGGAGTTATTAACCGAATAATAACACTCTACTGTAAATGTAAATGGTGCATAAAATATTTAAAGTAATCTAATCTACCATTAATTGAACGAGTCCCTTGATTGTCAATAGAAACAAGAGATATAAAAATGAATCAAATGAACTGTGAATTGAATCAAATGAACCTTGTATTGAAACAAATGAACCGTTTATGCGTTAAATTATAATAGAGCTATGCCGGTCTGGTTGTGTGTATGGAAGTCTGAGTGCAAAATATTGGTCAGTAGCTGGCGGAAGTTTGGAGTAGATAAGGAACAAAAATAGTTTAACGCATATACGGTTGACAGCTCCGATTCACTGCTCCAAGAATCGGTGATTTCAATAGGTTATGTCACAAGTTCAAATCACCGATATATGAGCAGTGAATCGGAACTATTGAAAACCAATTATTCTGAAAGAGATGTTACAAACCAAATAATCACACTTTAACTGGTAATTTAAATGGTGCTTAAGATGTTTCAAGTAATCTATTCTAACGCAATAGTAATTTATGCAAAATTTAAGAAGGGTGATTTGCTATTAAATTAGTGAAGACAAGTAGTAATGGCTAAAATTATTTAATACTTATGAAGTGAATGTAATATTAATTGACTTAGTTGACCCCATAATTAGTTATTCACGAATAACGAATATCAGTATTGAGAGATCAAACACAGTAGGGAATTATAAAGGGAACCAAGAAAGTTTTGTCGCTTTTTATGGAAGTCTGTGTTCAATTGACCCTCACACCGTGAGTTGAATGCAAATGGAAATCACGCGAAGATCAGTTGTTGGTGTGGGTATATCCAACATACTACCTGGTTGTGGCAGTTCAGTTATACCGTGAACGTTGGACAAAATTTTCGGTTCCAACTCTGTTTTTTTACGCTTGATATCGTGTTATGAATGACGTATTTTGTTACAAAATCACGGAAAGAATGTTGAAACATATTACTTAAAATCAGGTTTGGTAATTTATTTTCATAATACGCGATGCACGTGACGTTTAACACTCACTCCATTTGCACACCTTTGCTCAATTCACACTTTCAGGCCTCGAAACTTTGTTGGGTTTTGCGTTTCAACACTTCCATATGCGTTGGAAATATTGCATTTATCGTATAAATTTTATATTTTTGCAGGCCAAACATTAAAGTGGACCAACCTGATCTAGAAATATGCAATCAATACGAAGCAAGAAAGTAAAACCTAATTTATAGAGAACAATACGCTTTGCTAGTAATGTTTTTTTTTTTCTAGAGTGCGTCTAGTGAAATGTACTCTATTTTTCTTACATAGACAGGAGTTGTTGTACAGAAAAGCTGCCCCACTTGTTTTCGACTTTATCTTTAAGAAAAGTATAGCTATTGTACAGCCAGCTAGTTGTTGAACCATATTTTGCCAAAGGGCGCTTTATACTAATATTTTTCATTACTCATTGATTGATAAAAATAGGACTATTTATCCTCGTAGATGTTATTTCCTTACTATTTTAGTTGTTTCACAAAATAAATAGTGCGTGAATAAAATAGCTCATTGAAACTTGCAATCGATATTGAATTATGAAGTATGTTGTATACTTTCAATGGTGAACCTTGACGAATATGCATTGTCACGTTTTGATTCTAGGTTCCCTTTCAGCAATGCCAAACTTCTGAAAGAATGGCTTCTGGCGCTAGGAAGGAAGAACTTCCAGCCGAGTCCAACAAGTGTTGTTTGTTCAGCTCATTTTGAAGAGAAATGTTTTCTAAACAATTACGTGAACAGACGACGGTTAAAGGACGATGCTGTGCCTACAGTAGTTGATCTTCCAAATCACTTGAAAAAGGTAAATTTGTGTTACTAGGTTTCATTTACTGTAGTTATTAAATTTAAGATTTCACCACTGTGCCCTAAATCTCCATGCAAGTTTTCTATCTGTACTAAATAGATCGTGAAAAATATCTTTTTTCGATCTGGGATATACTGCAGAAACAAACACTATTACCATTAATTCGGGCAACACCTCACTTCAGGTAATTTAAAATAAGGTTAATTTACAATAGAAATAGTAAAATAAACATTAGTGCTTATATTGGGAATATTATCTATTCCTATTTTTGTCTTTGTACACTGCAATGTTTCTTTCAGAAAAAGTTTTAGGGTATTTTAAGTCTTTAGAGGGGGTGAAATTAGAGAGACGGCGTAACCTTTTAGTGGGTGCTACCAAGGCAACCTAGATAATCATATTATGAAGAAATCAACAGTAATATTGCCTATCGAGTTCTATTTTTAATTCAAGAATTATAAATGTAAACTCAATTTCTACGTTATCTTACAGGTAAAAAAAATAATTACGATGTAGTTGACTTTGAAGTTATAGCACGTGTGACAAAATGCTTTAGAAATATAATATGTCACTAAATGTATTGGACTTTAGCTACTCTCCCGCATCATTCTGCCAGTTATTATATCTTAGGTTTGGTTCAACATATTAATTGAGGTAGGAACGTAAAATAGTTGCTTCAAGTTTCTTTTAACTTGCCTTTACGTTAGGTATGAGGGAAGTTGGGATAATATAGTTCATTATGCAATTCGGAAAAATATCTAAGAGTTCGTTATGATAAAATGTACAACTTTTGAAACAACCATGTAATAATAATCAAAAATACTTGTTAAACAAGACAGTCATAACAAGTTAAACGTAGATGAACGAGTCGTAAGTGTGAAATACCTATAATCTTCAACGGAAAGAAGGAAGGCGTGCATTAAAATTCTTATCATTCATTGAACTTTTTAGTGCGTGCAAAAACTTCAGGTTTTATTTATATTATTAGATTTCATTACAAACTCACCCAATCTAATCTAACATTTAAGCAAAAATAAAAACTGCTAAAAGTAGCTAATTTGTATACATTTAGTTAACTTTAGAATTACCCTAGAACCTTAGAATTAGCTAAATTAATCCTCACATAATTGCATGGAGTAAACAATCCTGGGCAGCACTTAAAGGCTATTCTACAAGTATATACAAGTTATGTACTTGTATTAATATAATAATGAACACACTAGTGTAAATAAACTCGTTGTAAAAGTTTATGGATTGTATGTACCTAATAAAATTCTACTTTGACTGGACTATATATACAAGAAAGATTGCGCAGAGCAGATTAATGGTGGTTAAGTTGAGAACAAATGCAGATTAACAAGTACATGGTTCACAGTTCCGATTCACTGCTCCAAGTAGTGGCTTACCTGTAGTAGGACCAACTAGATTATTTGTCACAGATTCCATTATCCGCTACTTGGAGCAGTGAATCGTAAATGTGAACCATGTACTAGTTTACCTGTAATTGTTCCCAGATTGCTCAAAACAGTGAAGGTTAGTTTTTGTTAGTTTATCTACTGAAATTAATAAATACGAGTAGAATAATGAATAAACCTTGTTGTTATAATATTTGTTTTCAGTTGAAGGGTTTGATTGATTTAGTCTGAGGATAATACCCCCGGAGACACCCTGTGAAAGAAATGCTGCCAATAATCATTTTAGCCAATACTGCATATGGGCGTGGCAGTCAGCTATACCCCTCTTAGGAGGTAGAGCTCGTGGTTCGTATTTTTTAAACATGGTTTCCACTGTAGGCCTACTTCACAAAAATATATTTTAATTTTATTCGTTGATGGAGTCATCTCCATTCAGTTCTTTGGTGCCGTTCCCTATTTTTGCGAGACTTGAGCATTCGTGCTCTTGCACCAACCTTATCAATTGCGCTACATTCATTTGTGATGCAAAGCCTGGCTCACCAATAACCTCAACCACAGCCTAGTGATTTGGTTTCTGGTCAGTTTCGTATCGATTCGTGTACTCCGAGGAAAGCCGAAGGATCGCGGCCGTCAAATCTCGACCTGGATGGTTTCTTCTCAAGATGGCACTGTCAGGGTATGATAGGGGAACGGCATGGGAATGACAAGTCATGTGAGAATTAAAAAAGACAACTCAATTTTCAATGTCACAGTCTGAGAAGAAACTTCATGGACCACGACACGGGCGGAGCACGGCACCGTATGTGTGAATTAGCCTTAATAATGCTGTTTTAGAGAGATATATGTTGTTGGTAGTTTTGATTAAATTACTGCATCATATGATTGGCCAACTAATTCATTAAAAGAAACGAATATGTGTTGATTTAAAGATGTTTCTATACGCGAAGCTTTGTATAACGCAACCGTAAATCGATGTTTAAAGCTCATAAACAAAATTAAACAATACTTCAAGTCATCATTGAAGGTGAAAAGGATCTCTGCTCTTCTTTTAAATCAAATAAATAAATGTTGGAGGTAATTCTTATCATTTTAAATAATAGTTGTTATTTTAAGTTAGTATTTCGATTTATTTCTGGATGTTTTAAGTAAATACTGTGTTTTAATTTTTGTTACAGGACATAAGGATACGTACCACACCAACAGAGCGAAGAGCAGCCATTCCTTGCACTCCCGTTAATGTTGAGTTGGATAAATCAGTGGAACAAGAGTTTACTCAGCAAGAAGAGAGCAGCTATTCAGTTAAACATGACCACAATTATAGCGAACGTAGAAGTCCACGGAAGTTAAAAAGACAATATAGTTTAATAGTATCTCAGAAGGACGAGAAGATAGCTTAAGTACTCTAAAACTTACTCTAAAACGTAAGTGCTACAGCTTGACAAGAAAGCTTAAACGGAAGACTGACAGACTTCAAACTGTGCCGTGTCTGTTGAAGGATTTGAAGAACCGAATGTTAGTAAACGAAAGTACATATTCAATATTATCTCAAAGTTTTCCTAATATTACCTGTGAGCTATTGACAAGACTTGACTCTCCAAAGAACTTGCAGTATAGCGAAGAACTTAAAAAGTTTGCTCTTACTTCGTATTATGATTCACCAACTGCATATAATTATGTTAGAAATTCCTTTAACTCTTGTCTGCCACATGTAACTTCGATTCAAAGGTGGTATAGCACTGTGAGTGGTTTACCAGGCTTTTCCAGCGAAGCATTTGAAGCGATCGCAACAAGGACGAAAGCTTGTGAATTTACTGTGTACGGGGCTTTGATGTTTGATGAAATGGCAATTAAGAAAAGAGTAGATTGGGACGGTGATAAATTTGTAGGATGTGTTGATTTAGGAAATGGTATAGAATCAGGCTCTTTCTCGGAAGCAAAACAAGTATTGGTATTCATGGTTGTTGGTTTGAATGTATCTTGGAAAATTCCTGTTGCTTATCTTTTGATTGACAGTATTTCTGCTGCTGAAAAGTGTAATTTGGTTAATATAGCGCTCTTCAAGCTTCATGAGGTGGGGATAAATATTGTTAGTTTGACTTGTCATGGACTCAGCTCAAATTTTGTAATGGCTTCACTGTTAGGCGCAAAAATAGTTGTAGAAAATATGAAACCTTGGTTTCAACACCCAGTGACTAGTCAGGATGTATGTATAATTTTTGATGCGTGCCATATGTTAAAATTGATTAGAAATTTATTGGCTGACTTAAGAGTTTTTCTTAATGGTGAAGGATGTGAGGTTAAGTGGGAATTTATTCAAAGGTTGCACTCTTTGCAAACTAATGAGGGCTTGAAATTAGCAAACAAAATAACCAAATCCCACGTGAATTTTCACTTACAAAAAATGAAAGTTAAATATGCCGTTCAAACTCTTAGTTCCTCAGTTGCTAATAGCCTTGTTTTCTTGGAGAGAGATATACTGTATGTCACCCACAATTTGTAAATGCTTCGCCAACTGTAGATTTTATATTGACTATTGACCGATTATTCGACATCGCAAACTCAAAGAACTGTTTATCAAAAAACTTCAAATCTCTTATGTCTCTGAAGAGTAAGTGTATTTGGCAGCCATTTTTGTTACAGGCACAATCATATTTGACGAATTTAAGCAACTATGATGGGCGTAAACTGTTTCTTACAAATCGAAAAACTCCAATTTTAGGTTTCCTATGTTTGATCAACTCCCTTCAGCATTTGTTTGATTTGCTTGTTGAAACTGGAAAACTAAGGTACTTAGTAAGGGACTTACAAGTTAAGCCAAGACCACCTTGAAATATTTTTTTAGTAAAGTTCGTCGCAGGTTTGGATGCAATAATAAATCCATCTGCACTGCAGTTTAGAGCAGCATTCAAACATCTTCTTGTGCAAAATGAGGTGCAATATAACAATACTGGCAATTGTATTTCCCAAAATGAAACACAATTATTGTCTTGGTGTAAAAGTAAGTATGTCTCGCCCATTGTAGACGATCCTGCAAGTGTTAGCGAATGTAGGAGGTTAGGTGTTGATATTTTAAGAGAGGACTTTGATACTATTGATAATGTGAACCATGATCACTCATATATACTACCTTTAGGAAACATATCAGAATATTCAAACATTGTTATTGTTTACATGGCAGGTTTTGTTATCAGGAGAGTAGCAAAACGTATCAAGTGTAACGAGTGTAGTGTTAGTCTGTACACTGTAAATCCTTCTAATGTTCTTCATTCGGAACTAATTAAAAGGAAGAATGCTGGTGGATTAATATTTCCTTCAAACGATGTTGTTCGTGTTTGTAAGGAGACTGAACGTGTGATACGACAGAAGTGTGATGCAATGCTTCCGAGAGGTTCAATTTCTATATGTATTCAAAGAGAAGTGTTGAGAAATCTTCCACTTTAAAAATTGTTTTCAAACATCTTGATATGCATATTGTAGACAACGTTTTTCCTGAAAACCATATAGTCAATCTTGTAAGATCAATTGTTTGTGAGTATATGAAGGTAAGACTTCATCATAAAGCTGCTTGTCATAATGTTAATCTTCACAAGAAGATTATCAGACATCATTTGACAAAAACAATTTTGTTCTCCAATCAGTACCGGTGTTTTATATTGATGTACGAATGACTAATGTTATTTATTGTATTTAATGAAGAAACTATTTGTACGTTCGTGGTGCATTATTTTTATGTGGTGTACATGCAACTTAATTTCGTTAATTATCGTTAGTGTGCAGTTTACAAACCTGTGTTATTCTATTTTAAACCAATTGTTGATACATGTAATTTAACTCTCTCTATATATATATTAATTACGTGAAAATAAACCAAAGATTAATAAAATCATCGGCATTTTAAGCCATTTTCCCATTTCCTACATCTTGCACAAAGTTTAAAATTGTAGTATTCGTTGTTTTCTTGTTGTTGATTTTAAGGAGAGGAGTCGCTCAACTTGAGAGCCACTCAAAGTAGGTCGACATGAATCCTACAGAATCTCACTGTTTCTAACCCATGTGCAATTGATTGTGATATGAAAAATGGGAAGGCGAGTACAAGAACTCACACATACGCCATTGTACATTGGGTCGTCGCACTCATATCACCCCATGTCAGAAGTATCTGGAGAGACTGACAATCCTTATTAAAAAAAGTCCTCGCGCTGTCTATGTTCAAACATTATGAGTAATTTTTGAATGAACATGTGAATAATGTGGGAACGGTGATTTAAAAACATCCAGGGCTGAAACCTCAAGTTTCAATTTTATTTAAGGCCTTTAGACAACTTTGATTCATTCCGTATGGTTAACGATGGGTGAATTGATGGAATGAAGAGATTGAAAGGAAACGGGAGCACCCCGAGTAAACCCACGCACACGGTTTTCGTCCACCACAAAGCCTACATGACATGAGATGAGGTAGAACCGAGGATCCCACACACCAGAGGTGAGCGCTCTACCACTGAGCCACCGCAGCCCAGGAAACTAGGAATAAGCTATTCGATACTTCCTCTAGTTCAGCGTTTCTCAACCTTTTTCATCCCACGGTTCTCCTTTACCATGCTTTCTAGCCGGCGACCTACAATTATTTTATTTTGTGTATATTTGCTTTTCGTTTGAAAACATGACAGTTTATTTCCTGTATTTTATAATAAATATCCTAATTATATTATCCAAAGCTAGTCAACAAACTACATTATCTTTAGTAATGATAAAAAGAGTAAGCAAAATAAAGTACTTTCTTTAAAATTAATTATTTTAACCTACAAAATCCTAATTAAATTTATATTGACACCTCTCCTCGCGACCCCCTTGCACACATATCGTGACCCACCTGGGAGTCGCTACCGCTAGGTTAAGAAACTCTGCTCTGGCACTTAAGTTCTGAACCACCAAAGAAATCTTGCGATGTAGTGAAGAAATTGGCCTATACCGTAACGAAACATGGTTCAGACAACCTTGATGACCGAAAAATGCAGAAGGGTTCCAAACTGGAACGTATTTTGTTTAGGAAATTTTGCTGTTTTTACTTTTGGTTGACGACTCATCAGTTTTATATCCCGGCCAGGACGCTGGAGACTTTTCATCAGTGCACCTATGCCTGGTGTTACAGATACTAAATTGAGTACGAGAATATTATTTTTACTCCTGGGTAGTGCTATTGCTCACGGAACGAGATTGAGGCTATCTCGTCTCGAAAATGTCTTATTCTGAAAGTGTCTCGATAAGCTATATATTACGAGCGTTCTGCCTCGTCTGGTTTCCCATAGAAATTTCTCTGTCTCGTCTCGTATCTTGGGAAAATTTAGTAAGTAAAGGAGGTCCAGCGCCAGACTGACAAACCCACCTTACTTCGTGCCGTAAGTCAAGAAGGTACATCTTACTTCGTACATCCTCCATTACATAGGAAATGAAGTATGAATTATAACTGTGTTTATTTATTTAACGGTCTCCAGTTAAATCCATAACGACAAGAGGGTGGAGTGCGCCTTGCCCTTATTCAAGGTAATATCCCACATTTGAATGGTGTGACCGAAGGTAAAAACCTCCCTCCGGATGGCCGGCACTGGAAATCGGACCTGCGATTTCCCTATTATAAGGTGAGCATGAGTTGTTGCTATTTTATGAAAGTAACCAATCTCTTCCGGAGTAGAACCTTTCTCTAAATTCTCCAAATTTCGTCGAAATTGATCCTTACTTAAAAAAAAAAAAGGAATATTATCTAAATTTGAACGTGAATTTCAGAAAACCATGAGAGGGTTGTTGTAGTCTAATTGTATTTTTGTACCCTATCACTAGCATAATAGGAATATTTCTAGAACTACGCATTGAATTTGTTTGTGGTCCAGCTATCTATGCCTCGTGCTGGCTTGGTGTAGGGTGAAGATTTAGCGAACGGGTCGATAAGGGTCTAGAATACCATGTCGTAATTTGCTGGTGTGAAGGGAAAATCTGTCAGGATGGTCTACCACTGGGATCTATCACAGGATCTTCCGAGTGAGTGGCAAATACTACCAACTAGGCTATGGCCACTCTGTAGGGATCCACATGCAGGATAAGGAATTTCCTCACAGTCTGCTTTATTCAAGCAAAATTACATTCCCTCTTCAATTCCCCTATATTTGAATGGTTACGTCATATTTATATCAACTTATTTTGATTCACGAATAGTTTGTTAAAGTCTGAGTATGGCAAGAACCGTCTGCAATAATGCAGTATAGTAATGATAGTATTAATGCAACTACTACTACAAGAATAAACAACTGTACTTGACTTGTCAGCAAAACAAGTTCAGTAATACAAAGTGGCGTCTAGCAAAAGTACCGGGGCGCCCTGGCTCCACATCATATATGTTTCTTTACTATTCCAGCATCAGAGCCTTTACTTGTGGAGCATTTAAAAGCACTTTTTTTTATCTAACTAGAACAAAAATACGAGTATTTTTGCATTTGGCCGTGAAATGACGATTCATTTCCTTATTCGAAACTCATTTAATCTCGTCCAATCATAATTGACAGTTGCGGGGAGCGCAGAGGCAGTTAGTTACGCCACTGACCTTACCCTTATAATGGCGTCTCGCCGGCTTCCGGTCGTGTAGTCATGTTTTGAGTCTGCTACACATAGCGTTGATAGGTCTATCTTAGTATAACGTTTTTGGATGAATATCATGTTCATGTTTTTTGGGGGTGGGGGGTGGGGGGGTCGCTGATTACGAATTTGAAGTCAGAGTTGCGAAATTGAAGCCCCCTTAACAACATTTTAACATTTTAGCGTATACTTAAATGATAATTGTTTTAATGAAATATGTTTTCTTTTTAATAAATGATTCCTCATTGGATTTTGGGCGGCCATTTTGAATCTAATGTGGCGACTTTTTCAACATATTGTAATATATACCTAAACTACTCGTGATGATACACCTTCACAACAAATTTCGTTTCTCTAGCTAAAACGGTGTGGAAAATGGATTTCTCGATCCGCCATTTTGGATCTAAGATGACATATTTCGAAACATTTTCTAATACTGTCTTAACCTACTAGTGATCATGTACATTCATATCTAATTTGGTGTTTCTAGCTCCAATGGTTTAGGCTCTGCACTCTATATAACAATAGGTTTGGCGGCTATTTTGGATCCAAGATGGCGACTTTTTCAACAGGTTGTAATTTTTTTTCTAAACTACTCGTGATAATACACCTTTGTGCCAAATTTCGTAGCTCTAGCTCAAACGGTGTGGAAAATGGATTTTTGGGTCCGCCATTTTGAAACGATTGAATAACAAACAGGGGCAAATTCGGGCAGATTTTTTTTGTTTTATATTGACGAACATACATTTTACTCTGTTACGATAGCGGAACAACATGGAACAACATAACTTTTTCATAATAACATATCGTATTTTAACGCTTTCAATTAATAAAAATCAATAACAATTATTGTTTCACAAATAATTTATATTTGATAAATTATTATTTCGTAACTTTTTTTAATATATTCTACGTACTTTCAGACGTTGATTTCATTTTATTTGATTATGATCTGCTTCAATCTAAAGCTTTTTATACGACTTTCAACGCGTGCGTCGTTTACTGCCTCAGTAACACAATAGATGTCAATCGAACAAAGTGAGCTTTGCGACTAGAAAAAAAATACGGGATAATACCAAAAAATACGGGACATAGCTGAAATAACCAAAAATGAAAGTAACTAGTGCGTCCTGTGCTACTACATGACTACGCACACAATACAAAACGTCTTACTTGCAAATGCTAAGACTCCAAAAGCACTGGCAAGCCGAATCTGGATATTTCGATTTTCTTGAACGTTAGTATCTGTTATCAAGTAGAGCAAACAGAAGGTAGGGTATTATACGCCGCCACCAGCATGCTGTGGTCTGGGGATGTGAACAGAGTCTGCTCACATAGTAAACAGTTGGAAAAGAGTGCATACGGTTTATTTGTTAAAATATTGATCGATCTATGTTGAAAATATGTGTATGAATTTTTACCTAAAATACGGGACATCCGTATTATACGGGACAGGTGGCAACCCTATTTGCGATTCCTATTCTGAGACAGGTAAAAGGAAATTAACACTTTCATAAGTAATTTCTGATCATTACAGATGTACTGTAACCAACCCAACATGAAAAATATTCCTAACTAGTTACGGTTTTTTTTTTTTTTTTTACTTTTAGCCAGCATTTTTGGAATCGGCGGCACTGTGCGTCTGGTCAGAGTGGGAGCAGTAGACCAATATCCTCCCTTCGGGGAGAGGCTGATCCAGTAGTGGATTGAGTGTGGCTGTGATTTATTATTATTATTATATGTGACACAAACTTGTCATATTTTGAATATGGACACATTAAGGTCCAAGGTTATTTTTTTTTGTATGAGCATTTTACCAATTGAAGGGGAGGTAGGTAGGTAGCTTCTGATTGGAAGCTAGAATGCATTTTACCCCTAGTCCTGATTATTACAGCTATCCTAAAGTCGAGCACTATTTCTCAAAATTCTACTGGTTGAATGCTGGGATGGTGTTCAGAAAAAGGTTCAAGTCACTTCATTCTTATTACCTTTGTTCCGAAAGAGTGATGCATAATGTACGCAATATCTCTTGCCAAAGAACTTACGAAATTGCCTCTGACTTTCAGGACATTAATTACTGTAGTTCCATTAATAGATAATACTGATCAAGTTCTTTCTAAATGAACTATAAAAACACAACCCTGATGAGTTGTTTCACTCGCAATAGAAAAAGGCATTGAAAATTGATACTAAGAGGTCCTTTTTTGACGTTTAAATACTATACATTCTACATATTCTTGCTTTCGTTATAACATTATAATTACTCGACATAACTAAACTACTACAATGAGCTTCGAATGAGTTGTTTGGTGCACGTACCAAGAACAGTGTGCTCCAACCAGAACATTTTCTTTGCACCGAAGAACAACAACGCTTTTTTTGTTAAATCTCGGCAGATCGAGATCTCAAGATCACAGCTATTAACTAATTCATGTGAGGGCATGGAATTTCTTTGTTTTCGCTTACCTCTGCTAATAACTAGCCAGTGTAGGACCAGGCACGTATCCAGACGTTGGTTTCGAGGGGGCTCCAGCGTCTTCGGGATGAAGGGAGTTTGAAGTCTATCTGGGTGTGAAATTTGTATAAAATGCATATAATTTTGCCTAAAATTATATTGATTTTTAACCCCCCAAAAAATCAGAATTTTCAGTCCAGATGAACTATAGGGATGGATTAAAGCTAGTACGAAATGATTGTTTATGCATTCGATTTAAAATAAGATGACCCTATTTTTCCAGTGATTACGAGGTGAATCTGGATAACTTCTAACATTATTGCATCAGTTTTCATATCAATGTACTTGTACTGCTATTAATAAAAGGGGGGTGCATAACATATGTTCAAAATATAATTACCACTATAATATCATCCATAAATAAACGTATTTTCCGAATGTGATTTTTTTTAAAAAAGTAACAAAAACAGTACATTTCAAGGACTTAACGAAAAAGTAGAAAAAACAAATTTAGAATCCCCTGAAAAGAGTACATCTGGTGACCTTAGATAGATGTTGTTTTTGAATGTTTCTTTATGAGTGAAACAATATTGTTCAAACGATAGTGTTATTCTTCAAATCGGTGAGAAAACTGCGGGAAAAAGTAGCATTTAAAAATAAATGCTTTAATCTGGGAAAACTTCCGGAAACTGGGAGTGAATCGTTAACCTAATTTAAAAACGACAAAAAAAAAGTACGGAGTAAGAGTTTGGTATCTGATACCTCACTTCATTGGTCCGCAGTAGCGTAGATATTGCGCATGCGTTACTAACATTACGTCATTCCTAGTTTGACTAGACTAACATTAGTTGGTACCGTATGGAGGGAAGTAAAGATGAGACTTTGCTACATTATATTAACTTAAAATAAACATTCCATACGCTGATCGAGAAGTATTACTCTAAAATTAATGAGTGTTATCAATTTGAATTGATTGAATTGTTATTAACGTCCTAAACGATCTGGTAAGCTTCTAAGGACGAAACTTATAGTTTAATGTGGACTTCGAACCACTTGTGTCCCTACCAGGAGTCGTTACCAATTTAGGAAAATGTGAAGCGGACAGTTAAACGGGTAAACATAGGGAGAAGTTATATTGCTGATATCCCATCCACAGAAATATCATTACGTGAAGTGGTTTCGTTCAAAGATTGTTCTTGAGAAAGGAAACGTTCAAGAAATAACTACACTTGTAAAAGTAATGGCACTCTCTGCAATGGCGCTATGCCGTGTTGTAATCGGTAAATTAACCTAAACGATATTAATTTATACATTTAGATGACTTGTGCTACTTTTGTTAGTTTGAAAATTTATCCAATGTTATTTTTGTTTTCAATAATTATCTTGACTTTCTGTTGATGTGCGTGTTAACTATAATCTTGTAACATCTATTTTTGTTTTAAAATTTCTTACTAAAACAATCTGTATTAAGTACTGAGTTCACACTTTCAGTATTCGATTGTTTAATATGAAAATATTTTTCTATATAGTAAACAAAATATTTTGAATAATCGCTTGCAATATAAATTTGAGTTATAAAGTTCTTTATTTGATAACAAGTATTTATTCTACTAAGCTACAATAAATACTATACGCATTTCTTTATTTTCAGCATACACAGAGCCATCTTTGAAATTGTTGACATTCCCCGGTGATAGCTGGAAAACCAGTTTTAATCTTGGAAATTTTCAACTTTCACGAATATAAAATGCGTATGTCGATAATCGTTGTTTATTGCCGACATTAGTCATATATCCGACACTGTATATCGCTATTGTCGACTTTCGATACCTCCCTGATGATTACAATAAACCCCTCCCCCGAAACACAAAATCCCGGGAAAGCGCCTGGTTATAGTGTTTATATACGTTTAAGTTAATATTGGTGAAACTTCTATATACTCCAAAGACTGTTTCTTGACGGTCTTTAGAATTTTGTAAACCGGACAATTACAACTTATTTGCAGTCATTAAAAGAAGCCTAACGATGGTAAAGTGAGGAAAATTGCATTTACCTAATATTTGTCTTTGTCCATTGTTATCGATAAAACACACACACATTATATCTTGCCCAGGATAGATCCCGATGGCGAACGTTTGTTACTACGGCGATGAACTTGCGAGTTCCGTAAGTCATAGCAGTCAACATCTCAGCATAGCACTGCCGGTAGCAAGCTAGCTACAGGAAGCGATAGATAGCGTAACGATATCGAGACGAGATGAGACTGACATCATTCTATTTATTGCCTTGTATTTTTTTAGGACGGTCTTGGTCTCGTCTTGACTTGAAAGTTCCTGTTTTGGTCTCGGTCTTGATTGTAAATCTCTCTCGACCACGTTGGTCTCTGTCTCCCCTCGCAAGTCTTGGAAGAAGCGATTTATACACTGTCCTTTGACTCATTTGAAATGAGTGTGCAGGCTATCGGATAACAGTACAAGAACAATAATTTTGTTACATTTTTGTTACAAAATTTGTTACATTTTTAGTTTTTGAGATTTATATTAGAAATAATATTCTGAAACGGAGAGAGACACATAACGTTTTCAGAGTAATAAATAAGCTTTAATTAGGAAATATAAAATACCAATAAATGAAATAAATGTAAATATTTATACTATGCAAATTGTTCCATGTTATACCACAAATTACGAAATTGCTATATAATGAAGTTATGTTATTCTGACTGAATAACTGTTTCATTAAAAATGAACAGATTTACATTTTAGAAAAGTTCATATTTCTGATAGGTGATAAACTAGTAGATATTTTATTTATAGATACTTAAGACTTAATAGGTATTAAATGCAATCTTAGTAGTAATTAACAGTTTAAAAGTGCTTTTCTTGTTAAGGTTATCTGTAAACTAGATTAAATGTGTATTATATATTTGTTTTTTATAAGTAAGAGTAGCAGTAATAAATAGATAATGTGTGTAATGTGTAGTATAATGTGCGTATAAAATACCATTTATTTCTCCTTTATGTGAGTTTAGGCTTGTTGGGGTCGATGTTATTATTATTATTATTATTAATACAGATGGATGTTTGTGTAGGGGGAGAATTACGGCCGGGGATGGGGGAACAACCCCCCTCTGGAATGTTTTTATCCCTGGCTGATAACTAGAATTCACTATCCCAAGGGGGACCTATTTTATCCCTCTAATACGTTATAGAATTCTTTTCACGAACTTACCTAGGTACAATGAGATTGATAAAGTTGTATGCTCTTGTTTTCGAAACAATCCAAACATACTTGTCTAAAGAAAAAAGTAGTCTACATTGTGTGTACACAAAGCTTTAATTACTGATGTTACAGCTAGTACTTCCAAAACGTTATGTGATAACCACAGTAAAAGTTGATCACACAATAGATCACGAAATATCCAAATTTCGCCTAGCAGCCTAATTTCACCCACACGTGTTTTTCAATTAGTATGAATGAAATTATTGGAGTCAATCGTCACGTTCGAAGTAACGCACTATAAGTGATCTTTGAAGATTTGAAGAGTGTAGTGCGTTTTTGTTCTTGTTGGAATTTTGCAGTGATTCCCACATTGTCTAAGAGCTTCAACCTTCAGCAACTACAAGCATGTTTGGTGAATGATGATTGAGCTATAATATAGATTGAGAAGTTTGGTGTGGGAAAGCTTCACCCTGATGTGTGGAGAATCACATTTTATAGTGTCAAGAGAGTCCCTAATTTCACCCACCTCATGGGTCCAAATTTCCAATCTCTAAATTTGACACGATGCATTGTGGAACATGAAGGAAGTGAGTTAGTCTAGAAGAGAGAAGAGAACGAACTGCAACTCAGTGAAAACCGTGCAATATATTTGCTATTTAACAATTCTGCACCTCGGACCTAAACCACACTTGTGTCACTTTTCGCAAAATTCAACTTATTTCATGGGTTTGTTGATTTGAGCATCGTCTTTTACAGTTTTGGTGACATATTGTTGTGTTATCAGATGGCCAATTATCCAATAAAATAAATAATGGCATAGTTGTGTGTACCAGCAGGAAGAATATATTCAAATATACAAAACAATGTAGCGAGGTTGTGTTTGGCAAGAAAGTGGCATAGTGCAGTTTACTTTCCGAGGTACAGAATTATATTGTTACATCTAACAGAGCGAGAGAAATTTGAAAAGAGACATATAAGCAACTTTGTAGAAACAAAGCGAAATGATTTTATTTATCAAACAGAGATGACAAAGGAGACCAGTATAGTTATACATCAACAAGCACAAAATCTATCACTTATTACGAGACCGAGTATACCATTAATGAAGGACTGTAGGAAACAAGGTGAGAAGTGGGTTGGATGTAGAAAATGTCACATTTGGTTCCATGAAAACTGTGTTGGTAGAGAAGCAAAAGATCTACTTTTTCTTTCGCGATATTTGGCTACAATAACTAGAGAGTGGTTTAAAGATGAAATCTACTTCTCCAGATGAAATCTACTTGGCTGTTAGGCTATAGCCTGGGAAATGATTAGGGCTGTCGCAAGAGTCATGGAAAAGGGTATTCTGGTCTCTGGAGGCCAAAACCTGTAGGAACCCTGATAGTTAATTTATGAACTTTATATTCATTTGCACCTCTCGATCGCTAAAAGCAGTGAAAGTCTAGAATAGATTCGTTTATATGTACTTCTGCACTTCTCAACAGTGCTAAAACTAGCGTTTCGCTAGCGAGAATAAGCATGGCAGGAAGGTGTAATCTATTCATGACAATGCATTATCCGGAGTGAAGAGCCAGAGTCTTGCCTTACAAAGAAGAATACCCTTCAAAATCTGCCTAGAATACAGTCAAGCGATACGTAGCTTCCATAGAGGCATAGTTCTCTTATTGAAAATTGTCCTGTATTTCATATTAAGCGTTAGCGTGGCATATATTGGACAGAAGCAAGAGTACCAACTGACTATATTTAAGGCTGCTTATTACGTACATATTATATTTTTTAAAAATTCATATCCTGAGGATATCAAAAGTGTTGCCAATCTCTTAGCAAAGAAAGCACTGTGAGTAAATAATTAATTATTCATTATAGAGAGAAGGATTGCAGTAAATTATTTAGTGTCGAATCTCGGAAGAACATTTTTTTTTCTTTCATTTGCATTGGATAGCGTAAAGTTGAACATTGAAATTTGTACTATCATATTCTCGTATCGAGAACAAGTTGAATCTTATACCCCAAATTATCATAATATCTTCGAAAGTTTTGTCAATGATATTGCAGTAAGTTAAGTCACAAGTACTTTACCCCCCCCCCCAAACCCCCTGAAAAGATAACCTAATTCGCACACTGTGTTTGTGGATTCTAAACTGCATTACATTCATATGATCGTGACAGACCGAAGTTCATAGGTACTAGAATCACCCACATACAATAAAGTTTAACCAACTAACACATTTGGAGTATCTAAAAACATAATATCGTGTAGAGTATTATTGCCACATAGATGACTCTCTTCTATCTGAAGGGCTAATGTTGATTTTGTAGATTTTCTTTGTCAAAATTATATTTTTTTTAAAAATCTAGTATTTCACGTGATGCTAATATTTTCAGGTTGAACTCTCGCTGAAAATCTAACATGAATGATTGTTGTACTTTTGTTATATCTTCTGTATCTTGCAACTGTTCGATGGTACTTGTAGTTCTAGTTTCTTTAGCAAGATAAAATGTTGAAGGTCAAAAATGCTTTTTGTTTCAAAAGAAATCGCTGTATTTGTTACTTTTGGACCCATATTTCTCCAGATTGTTTAATATTGAGCAAATTGTGTCGCAGGTTTTTCGGCTAGAATACCACCTTGAATATTATGAAGACCATACTCATGACTTAACCTTAAAAGGGTTGCAGTCACTCAAAAGCACAATCAAGTATTCAATGTCCTTTTTATCTTTAATAATGCTTGATTATTAAGGATGGAAAATTGAATTAATGTCTCTTAGGGTATCACTTTGTATTTTTGCAACATATGATAATAAAGAGTAAAGTGAATTGCATTTTTGAGGGGACATCTGCTGCCCGAAACCAATCCTCATATTTTGAAAAAAAAAAAAAAAAAAACAGATTTCCCTTGGGCGTCCGGTATTAGTTAAATTGTGGAGAATTAAAAAGAAACAATTTGGCATCAAGAACATCTTTTTACGATGAGTGGTTGCTTAAAAATAGGCGATTAATTGACAGAGTGTAGAGTGTGCATCTTAGTTTGAATTCCCGTTACTCCCTCCTCAGCTAAGGAACCACATTTCTGTCCAGTAACATGCATTTTTTCTAGTCACTATAATCCCCCAGAGAAAAGTCAAAAGAAAATATTTTGCATACCGCAATCCTTTGAGAGCCTGCTCTAATAAAGATTTACTTTAGTGCAGAACCTTTATTAAATCTTCAATCCAGACAGCTGTAGAGAAGACGACCCAGGTTCTATCCCCGCACTTGCCATTTTTCACTCTTTCCTACCCTACTAGAACTGGTTATTTAAACCCTTTCACTTGTTATAAAAATCCGTTTGATCTCAAATGTCCAGAAGAGATTATATTTTCTCATTTGGGGTGTGCAAATGTTTACTTAAAATGTACTTAAAATATGCCTTTTATGTTTTACACTGTAGTAGCGGGTCAAAGGTAATTGATGGGAGTACACTTGTTCCTCGATCATCCACCTACACCGGGATTTGTTCTTCAGATAATACACTACAACTGCAAAGAAGATTCTTCCTCTCAGGCCGGTAAACGTGGTATCGAATCTCGACTGTGTCATAGCATGTAAAGAATATCGTGGTTTGGCTCGGTTCAACAGGATTCCCACATCTATCTTAGAAAAAAAGGACGAAAATTGAATATTAAATATAACTTCAATTACTCACAAGGGAAGTGCTTAAGTCCATTTTCGATGTAGAATGTCCCTTTACCTGCTATAAACGTTTGAGTAATATATAAAATTGCCTATATCAAAATGAGTTTCAATTTCCCAGAACACATTGCTAATATTTGGTTCCCTATTTCATCTCATAGTTTAAACACAAAAGGTTCTTTCTTCAGTTTTGAACCAACTATTCCACAACAGTTATACATGTCTCACAGCAATAACTGCATGATAAAACAACTTCACCAATGTATTTCTGGATCAGATTGATATATTACACAACTTCCAATCTATACTTAACCAAAGATCCAAGAAGATTCTAGATGGCTGCCATGATGAATGTAGATCGTATCAAAAAGCAGGCATTGGCTTCAATCGAGGACTCATTTAATTGTGTATTAGCTGTGCATTCTATTAATCGTTTTAGGAATAAAATTATTTTTCAGATGTTTGATTTATTCTGTATTTTCCAGGGACTATAAGAAATTATTTACAACTTTGGTCTAAAAAAATGGTGACTTACACGACTTCTCACGTGTTTATTTATCTCTGCTTGTAACAAGCTGTGAAAGCTTCAATGCGATATTCGTCGAACAGTAGACAACCTTCTCCAGGACGTCCATCTCGGAGGAGTAACGCTCCTCACGTCGTAACTATGAGTAAGTGGTTGTGTTACTGTTTCTTGTGTTAAAGATGATGTGAATCGAATATAATGAAACACAAATCTAACCTGACTTAACCTAATCTTGATGCGTGAAAGTTTGCAAACGGTTGAAAATTAGTATAAAGAAAAAAGGGTCTAACCTGCTATTCTAACCTATATCTGTAAAATGTACAGTATGAAATGTTGAAAATACAAAGCTGAATGGAGAAAGAAGCGAAAGTCGTTGTAAAAAAAGAACGGCCCTGGCCGGGAACAGGACCCAGCAAGCCAATGCGTTAGTCATTATACCAACCGGCCACAGACTTCACAGTACCTTAAAACTCGTAGTGGGATTGTTGTGAACGCAGGAAGATCAGAAGTGACACTTAAAATCACCAAGAGACACCTCTCTTTGCGTGTGGCAAACCATTGGACTGCACTTGACGAAACAGGAATGCTCGATTAATATCTGATGCCAGAACTGGACGGATCATATAAAAACACATCATATAAATAAAAAACGGGTCACTTTTAAAAAAATAAGTATAAAGTTTGGTTCTCTTTTGGATTTAAGGAAAGTTCCCTATATGCGGCTTCAAATACTATACTGATACAATCGAGCGCTTACAGTACAGCCCAATGGAACGAACTCTATGATTGTGTGAACGGTTTACGTGCTGGTATAAAAGATTTAGAAAGAAAAATAAAACATATTTGAATGTTTTCTAACTTTTATTATATCAAATTAACGGACAGATACATCGATATATACACAAACTTAAATAAGGAACACTTGTTCAAATACTACGACAATATATTAACACACTGATAATTAGGCTAGAAGCTTTAATTTAAAGACTAAGTATGAGTTTCACCAATCTTGGTCAAGAATTGACGAATTGTTAAGTAATTTTAAGAGCTTTGAAATACAATAAAATCTTTAGCTAACGATTCGTTAAATTCGTAACGAACATTGGTGAAATCCACCATAATATTTTAGCGTAACTACAACACCATGGATTTCATAACTGATTACCTTTACCAAACCAAGATATTTAAGGAAATGTAACATTATGTTTAGACCAATTAAATCTAGAAATTTATGTAATAGATTCTCCATTACCACCAACACCGGATCTATGGAATACTCTGCCTGGGGCGAAAATCATCTTCATGTACCTTTTTTTTTTCACCGGGCTTTAAATAATCAAATTTACATGGAAATAGCGCCTCTCAAATCGGTTGCGCCCCAGATCAAATGGCCCAGCTATCCCCTGTAGTTCCCGGGGCTGATTACCACATATAATTATCATTAATTTTCTGCGCATTATCTTCATTATGTAGATGTCTGTACCTTTAGCAGAAAATTAATTTCGTTGTTTGAAGTTTACTTGCTAAATGTGCCACAATGGACAACGAATTTATTTATGAAACAACTGCAAAATTAATGTTATATAAAATAAGTGACTATTTTGCTCAGTGTACATTGTTATTTATTGGTCCAGTATGCAAAATAAGTGTCATCTTACAATTTACAATCATTGCGTGAAGTAGTTATTAAAATGTGTACATAAAGCCTTTAATTCCAATTATAGATTCAGGATGGCGCTGCTATAAAGGATGTAATATTAACAGCCCTTTAAATTGTAAGCAAAAGCTAGCTCAATTTACTTTCTTCTGCTTAAAAGCTTCAGGTCTGCTTTCAAAGAAAACTATTTACTTCAGTTGCTTTAAATATATCAACTGTATTAGCCTCTCGTTAGCAATATAAGGAACTTCTAGCTTTAAGGAACTTACACCATTTTTTCTTACACTATTCAAGTCAAATTACCATAAAATTGCAAACATTTTCTTTGATCCGTGACCAAATAAGTCTAAGTACTCAAAGTAATGTAACAGTGCTACAGACAATTGATACCAACGACCATCCTCCTACGATATTTGCAAACCTACGATCCTTACCTCCCAAATAATATACCTTAAAATGTAAATGACCCAATGAAATGCATGCCTTAAGGAAGACCATACGGGTTCGAATTGATAAATAAAAAAAAATGTTTTGCATAGAAAACAAAGACAAAACCCTTTCTCTACTTTTCTAGTTGCTTTGAAAAGAACATAGCTTAGAAGTAGCAAAACAATCGACTCTCGATAGTAGTTCAAACCAATCAAACATTCATTTTAGTTCGTTAGTTGAGCTGTAGATACAGTAATCCTAAAAGGACTAGAGTCAAACCTAGATCCTACACTAAAGTCTACGATCGTTATTATGACTTTGGGTAAGCTGCCATTTATTACGTTAATACTTAACACAGTCTGGAAACATATTTCGCTATTAGAGATACCATGTAAAATTTTTAGACCCTGCACCATGAAATGAAATCGATTAAACGTTATTAATACAGAAGCCTTCAGATCCTACACCATGAAGTGAAATTGAATAGCAATGTACGAATATATAGTACCTAAAAAAAAACCCTAGATCCTGTAACATATGGTAGAATGAAATCGAATAAGAATTACTAATACAGAAGACCAAAACCTGGTTGAAATAATGTTCACCCTAATTTCCTTCAAGATAGATAAGTAATTGCACTAACTTTCACAGAAAAGATATTCTTCTACATTACTACAATAAAATAAATAACAAACCTTATGATCAGTAGGTACTAGAGAGTGATATATAAATTATTACTTTACTACAACTTAGTCTTCTAGTCCATCAGTTACGTGGCGTGGTAATTTCATGTCAACAAATTGAAATATGTTTTCAAACACTCCATTCAAAATTCAAGAATACACAGATAATACATCGAAATTATTTCATAGACTGACTCGTGTTCAATGTACTAGACATTTGTTTGTATCGACAATTTAACTAGCTACGTTAGTTGAGTGAAGCACATTTTGGGTATTAGGTAGAAACTTTTAATATAACTACAGAATTTTTCAACACACCACAACTCTCATAAATGGGCTAATATTGTTTCCTTCTGTCATAATTAACTGCTTCTCGAGCGCCAACTTGTGACAGTCTAGTAAAGGTTATATCGTTCCTGAATACCTAATAAGTGTGTTCGTAAATATCTTGACAAGACTTCCTACTTTTAGTTTTAAACATATCCATTTTACAAGCTACAATCAACTGTAACATAAGATGAAATAGAGTGTCATCGTATAAATTATTTTCTAGATTTTTTAATATAATTACATAATATTAAGAAATTATGTGTCTTGTCAGTAAAATAATGATGAATGTACTTGAAGATGTTTTTCTTTAAATAATAATAATAAATGAACATATTTAAGTATTTATATTATAGAGAGCTGTAAATTTTAAATTAAATCAACTTCATTGGTAGTGTCTTCACAATTTGACGTTTTCCTTCTTCGTGGATGTGTATTTTTCGTATGCCTGCAAAAGTGTCGTCAGAATCGGTTTGACGTACTCCATGGACCTAAATAAGACAAAAAATTTAACAATGAATGTATTAGATACACACTGTTTACTTACGTTATATATATATTAACTTTTGTACAAAAAAGAGCAGTAGAAAAGGTTGACAGAAGAAGCAAAATAATATAAGTTGTTTCGTACATTAACTACAAGGTATTTACGGGCACACATGACACTAATGTAATTAGAGTAAACGCTAACATCATGTCTATTGTGAATCAAATCTTTCGTTAATTCTTACGATTATATTCACGTTTAATTTTTTTGGCGCAACCTGATGTAATAAAACAGTGCAAGACATTTATATTTTCTGCGACAATTTATTTCAACAAAACAGTGAAAAACGTTTATGTTTTCTAGTGAAATATATATTAAAATAGAGTACTCTAAATCATTTATGGTTTGTGGCGCTATCTATTGAAAAAGAAAATTGTACAAGAGATTTATGTCTTGTAGCACAATTTATTCTGAAAACCCAGTGTAAAACGTTTATGTTTTCTGGTACGGTCTATTCACTCTATTGGAATAATGTAGTGCAATAATGTTTATGCTTACTGGTGCAACCTATTCTAAGAAGGAAGGAAGGAAGGAAGGAAGGAAAAATGTGACGTTTTCTGAGGGAAGTTCCGAGCGATGAGCCCTTGCCTTCAATGTGTGTTGAGGATGGCTGGAATGAAAAGACGTATGTGTAGTAATTAGAGTGCAACTGTCGCAACTCTAAGAATGTGAGGGTGTCAGCGAAGAGATGTTAATAATGTGCAGTCAGACTAGATGTTGGGCCTTCAAGAAAAATATGGGCATGTGAGGTGTTTAAGGCGGATGTGGCATACGGTAAGTGAGACGTGGAGGGATCGCAGTGCCAATGTTCTGTAACGGTTCATGCGGCGAATTTGTTATTCTGTGCCAAAAGGATCGGTTTTGTGATTCTATTACATCTTTGAGGAGCGGTAAGTCTAAATCTTCATGAATCTGTTGGATGGAGGTGTCCCTTGGGTGGCCGGATATCATGCGTGCAGCTCTATTTTGTGTTCTCTGAAGTAGTAGGTGATGTGATTTGGAAGCATGTTGCCAGGCAGGTGCGGCGTAGGTTAGTTTAGGCCGGATCATCATTTTGTAAACATGTAATCGTGCTTTCATTGAGAGTCCACTGTTATTTTTCAAGATGGAATATAAGGCGCAGGTCCGTTGAGTGGCTTTACTGGCTGTCTGTTGAATATGCTTCTGAAAGGTGAGGCGATTATCGAGTTCCAAGCCTAAGTACGTAGCACTTTGACTATAAGGCAGTTGAGTACCGAAGATGGTGAGGTGTTGTTGTGGCTTTGCTCTTCTTTTCGTGAAGTGTACGACCATGGTTTTCTCAGGATTAAGTTTTAGCCTCCATTTTGTTGTCCACTCTTCAAGTTGATGAAGGTGCTGTTGAGCATAGCGAAGGGCGAAAGGAATTTGATGTGAAGCGGCAAAAATTGCAATATCATCTGCAAAAGATGCAGTGAGCGTATGCTGATGGGTAGGGAGATCTGCTGTGTATAAATTATACAGGAGAGGCGATAGAACCGAACCTTGAGGTACTCCAGATTCTATGGGATATTCTTTAGATTTGTGACCATTACATGAAACAAAGAAAGATCGCTGGTGTAGGTAGGAAGTGAGTATACGGATGTAGAGGTGCGGAAATCCTTGTTTGTCCAGTTTATAAAGGAGTCCCTTATGCCACACCTTATCAAAGGCCTTCGAAGTGTCCAGAAAGATGCCGAAAGTATGATTGCGTTTGTTGAATTGAAGAGTTAGTTCTTCAACAGTACGGACAAGTTGAGCAACTGTGTCAAACTGCGGTCTGAAACCAAATTGATGATCTGGAAACAGCTGTTTATCCAGTACAATCTCATACAGGCGATGAAAAAAGTAGTATACAATGTTTATAAACTGACAACAAAACATAGTTGCACGTCTTGCAATTAAGATAAAAAAACACTGAACTGCTGAAACAAGACTATATTATTCGTAAAAAATAAATTACATGTAACGTTTCGACCTTCTAGCAAAGATCCTCATCAGACATGCACTGAGTCTGTACGTATCACGTATCAAAATGTAATTGTCACTGGGCCCGCAGGGCCCCAATGACCGGACTTCTGGCCACTTAGGCCACTTTCGTCCTGTGATATAAAGTTTTGTTAGGTTTGAAAGATGATATTAATTAGAAAACTGGATCGGATCCATCCCAGGGTCAACGGCCCCACCCATTAACAGCCATAAAAACTCGCCAGAGATAAGTGTTATTGTTAAATTAATTTTACTAATTGTATTTATGTGATTATGTGAACTGGAAGTGGACAAATTTTTAATTTGTAAATATAGTTATAAATTTTGAATTGCACGATTTCTTTTATATTTTATATTTTGACCGAAATGCCTAATAAGAAAGTTATGTTTGGCTAATAAATAGTAGAGAGGTTTATTATTGCTTTTAGATTAATTTTTAAGGTGAGAAATGATAAATCTGGAGAGGAAATTATGATTATATTCGTTCTTTAGCATTCTTTCCTTAAATTTGAGATAGATTTATAAGCACTTTTTGATCACTTCTTCTTTCGTTAAAGGTGTATGGCCTGCCGTGCTCAACTGTCAGCGTTCCCCTGAATATTTGTGAGTTTTGCAGTGTTTTTAATCAAGTGAGATGTGATCCGCATCGTCAGGGTTTGTATTTGTTTTCCTATTTTTTGTATAAGGCTCTATGCCAACAAATATGTGATTTTCCACCGATTTGATGATGTTTAAATGGCATTGGAACAATTCCTCTGAAGCCTGATTTATGGCACTTTGAATGAATTGACTGTCCTGATTTGAAGTGATTGAAAGCACTGTTGTCATCCATTTCAACATATTGTCCGTAAGATTTTTGAGTTGATTATTAAATTTCTCTTCGATGTATTTTATTGTGTGAGTTTCTGAAATTGGATGTGTGCTTTCCTGGATTTCATGTTGTGTATTGGCTGTAAATGAGGATGATTCTCCGGATCTGAAAATCTTTTTGTTTGTTGTAGTTTCATTTCGAATCGGCCTTTGTGGGCAACTTGCCGCCGCAGTTCTATGTGAGTCTGTACAAAAAAAAATTACACACATATAAATACAAGCCCAATAATCTACCTGCTCCCTCATTGGTCGAAACAAGCAGCCAATCAGGGACGCCCGATCAAGCAGCCTCCCCATTGGCTGGAACAATCAGTCAATCAGAGACGCCATAAAACATCTCATGTTAACCAAAAGAGAATCAACATGAAGCAAACTTAGAGTCCCCTAACACCTCAATTAACATACATATCTCTGTGTTTGTCAACAATAATCTTCCATTCTTTATTAATGCTAAAACCTTTGGTCCAGTTCATTAAGTTCTTATCTACTTCTTTTTCTATCCACCAGGCCTCCTTCCATTTTCTAGGCCACATACTATCTTCATGTTCTAACACAATCACTTTTTCCCAGTCCACATTATGTCCTTTTTCTTTTACATGTTTGAATATAGCATTTGTACATGTTTGAATGCTATATTCAAACATGTACAACATGCTGTATTCTTTTACAAGGTTTTAGCATTAATAAAGAATGGAAGATTATTGTTGACAAACACAGAGATATGTATGTTAATTGAGGTGTTAGGGGGCTCTAAGTTTGCTTCATGTTGATTCTCTTTTGGTTAACATGAGATGTTTTATGGCGTCTCTGATTGACTGATTGTTCCAGCCAATGGGGAGGCTGCTTGATCGGGCGTCCCTGATTGGCTGCTTGTTTCGACCAATGAGGGAGCAGGTAGATTATTGGGCTTGTATTTATATGTGTGTAATTTTTTGTACAGACGACGGCGAATGGGACCTTTGACGAGTGCAGACAGCAGTGGAGGCAGGATGAAGCTGGCCCATGGAAGCCGCGGTAGCAGTAGGCCGGGGTGGCATGCATACTCCCCGATTTTGTATGTGGGAAGCCCCGGTAACAGCGAAGCGAGGACCTCGTGCCAGTTGTAGTCATGCCAGGTTGAATGGGGCAGGTTGCTGGAAGCTGAGGAAACCGTGGGCGGAGTGGAGCTTCGTGATTGTACCCGTGCACTTGCAGCACAGCCATATGGGACCTCGATGTGAAGCTTGCGGAACTTCAACCAAGCTGCGAAGTGGCTGATCGCGGCCGTTGGAGGGAAGCCTTGCGCAGCGATGTACCTGATGCCGAAAGCAACCACGTCAGATGGCTGGGTGAAGCAGTCAAAGCGGGCCAGTGGACACCGCGGTAGCAGCAGTACGGGGTGGCATGCATACTCCCCGATTTTGTATGTGGGAAGCCCCGGCGACAGCGAAGCGACGCACCCCGTGCCTGTGGCGGCTGTGGAACATTTTCACACTGTTTCTGCATTTCGTCCCTCCCCATTGCTCTTCCTTTACTCTTCTAGACCGTAGTTAGTTCTTTTCCAACTAACAAACTCAACCTCAGATTACATACCTACCAACCAATATGGTCACATCATTCCAGTAGATTTTAGTCGTAGTGGGTTTTTCCCGGCATCACCGGGTTTTTTCCCTCTATCAAAGCTCTTTTGCCCCTTTTCTATTGTCTTTTTTCACCTTCTTTCACTATTCCCGATTTAGTGGTAAATGTCTTATGGATAGAAACCTCTAGAATACCTCAGATCCTTGCTTTTTAGTATCCTTACTAATTGCATGCGGAGACCTCGGTAGAAGTTGGAGAGAGGTCACTCAGCAGGGCGGGTCTATATATATATATATAGATAGATAGATAGATAGATAGATAGATAGATAGATAGATAGATTACGTAAGAAAAGAGATCTTGTCTCTCTTACTTGAAAAAGCAAAAACGTTTCAAGACGTTATATCTTGTTGCCTGGAGATACACGAACTATCCCACAACTCTTTGAGAGGTGGCGCGGCTGCACGCACTGGCTAGTCCTGAGGTCACTCCACGGTGATGTTTTGGGTGATCTGACGCACATCCTTGGGAGAAAGCTACCGGTCGACAGCTGCTCTATCTTTGGAAGAGGGGAAAGGTCGGCGTATCTGACTTGACGATTGACAGACTGACTTCCCCTTCACAAAACCGCCCACTTTTTGGAAGTAATAAGCAAGACGTGAGAGCCACTCGCAACAAAAAACCCACTTTAGAACCCAGATAGAAAAGTTTACATTAAAAGCCAGTAACCGGGGCCGGACTTTTCCGTAACCCGGGCCGTACAGGTCACCGACTAAGCCGTACAGGCCGCACAGGTCACCGACTAATCCGTTTCTGCCCGGTTTTCTATACGCACTTAATACAAGCGACACGCAAACACCCACCTTAGACCCACGTATAAATTCCGTCGCAAAACCGAAGCCAGACACCCGTGAGGCGGGGATAAGCCCTGACTACCCCCTCATCTTTTCCTCTCCTCCACCCAAACACTCAGTTTTAATCGATTTTTGACCGATTCACGCCCGGTTTTCTCTACGAACTAAGCGGAAGTGATACGAGACCCGAGTCAGTAACTAACTAAAAGGCGAGATCAAGCATCTACTCCCCCCCCCCTCCTGTAAAATCATAATAATAGTAAAAATTGTTGAATTTTGAAGCTTCTTGAGAATTAAAAAAATAAATTAAATCCAATTAAATTCTATAAACACTCGTCTTAGAATTTGAATTCAACAACTATTTCTAAGCCTGGTCCAAGAGAGAGGCATTCAGCTTTAAGAGAGTATATCCTAACTCCTTCACACATCCGTAATTACCCATTATTAATTAAAACAGCCAAATAAGCAAAAGGCTGATACAAATGGGAAGAGGCAATAAACCTTCCCCAAATAGAAACATGAGGCCAGCTACCTCTCTAGAGAGACCTCAAACAATTAGTGGAAGGAACTACCTGGGCAGAACAGAAAATCTAGGGAAAAATCCTGAGAGTGTTACGGACCCCGGAAAGAGGCAAGCACCCAACCGGAGCCCGATCTGGGTACCAGATCCGGAAAAACAGAATAGAGGCGAGCTCAAATCCAAAATTTCTCCTAGGCAGACCCCAAATGGAGAAGAGGAGAGAACCCGATTCAAAGTGATAGGGAAAATTAAAAGACCTAAAGCGAGCCAGAGCACATTTGAAGATTACCAATCAGAAAAAGAAGACTTACACATAATCAAGGAGGATGGCAGCGAGGAAGAACAAACTTCAGATGAAGAAACCCAAAATAAAATGGAGTTTACCAACTGCACCATAGACTCCATCTTCTCCACAGAAGAAATGGAGGAACAAATACAACTAAATGATAGAACCTCAACACCACAAACAAAGGCAATACCCCCCCCCCCCCCCCAAACAATATCCATGCCACCTCTCCGCTCAATGCGCTAACTCAAACAAGAAAGACCAATCCAGCTCCCAAATCATCAAATCCTATAACCTACATCTCACCACAGCAAGCAGTTAACACAGCACAGGAAGTGGGAACAACACAGGAAGCTGGAACAACACAAGAAGCCCTAAATCCGGTTACAGAAACCTCTCAGCAAGAAACAGAGCCACATCTCAGCAACAATAATACAAATATAAAACACGGAGTTACAATCCACAATCTAAAAGCAGATCTGGCCAATCCGCTAACTCTCCACAAGATCATATGCAACAGATTACCAAACATAAAATTACTAGCTTTCCCAACTCAGAAAATTAATGGTATAAAGCTACACTTTCAGGAAGAACAGGACAAAAGCAGATTTCTTAATATCTTCAAAGACAAGGTCCCCTAGCCAAAATTATCTCATACAAGGAAACTCGCCAGGAAACACAGAAACCTCACACCAGGACCACGTTCACATGTGTGATTAGAGGAGTACTCACGGAAACCAAAATTGAAGAGTTAAAGGAGTACCTTAAAAAAGAAGCAAAACTACCCATCACAAACGCCACTCGAATTCGAAATCAGCTAGGCCCACTCCCACTCATTCGCCTATTCACAACCAATCCAGAAATGATTAGTGACCTAATCACAAACGGTATTACTATAGGATTCGTAAGATATAGGGTAGAAGAATCACAAACAAACGGAAGACCAAGTCCATGCAGAACATACATCCAATACCATAAAGAAAAACAATGCAGAAACGAACCCAGCTGTTACAAATGTGGGAAAAATCACCAGAGCTTCAAATGTCAAGTAATTCCAAACAAAAACTTCTGTGGCACCTGCACGAAGGAAGGTCATCGAACGGGAGCTTCCAATTGCCCCCAGAGACCTAAACAGGATGTCCCAAAAGCCCCAGAAAAAAATTACAGAAAACAGGAAGAATTCACAAGCGGCCCAGCATACGCGGATATTCTAAAAAAACAAGCCACATCAAGAAACAAATCAATCTGAACAGGTCACAGCAAACTTAGAGACAGAACTAGAAAACCAAATAAATCAAATTCTAAATCAAAAATTGAATGTCATGCTCAAATGGGTCTCATCAGTACTGGCACTGACGACACCTCACGAACAAGCGCAAAAGTTAGCAACAGCTCTTAGAACCTCATCTGAAGAGTTACTAAACTGCAGAGTGAATCTTATTAAATCAGTGGATGGACATATTCATGTAGCTCTGGAAAAAATCCACAAAAAGACAAAAGGCAACAAGAATGGGACGACTAAACTAAAATCTACAAATGATGAACAACAACGCGAGTAGGAACACTACCAACAATACAGAGAAATCCATCAATTTACTATACATAAATATTAACGGAATTAGAGAAAAAGCCAACGAAACAATACAACTAGCCAAAGACAGTAAATCAGATATCATAATTCTAAATGAAACCAAGTTGAAACAATCCATCTGGTTTAAACCAAGAAGATACAACGTCTTCAGACATGATTGTAAAACCAAAAAAAAGTCTGACAGAGCCAACGGAGGAACCGCTATAATAGTCACAAACAAAATAGAAGCTCAGGAAATCCAAATTGCAGATAACCTTAATAACGAAGACACCACTCCACTCCTTATCGCAATAAAAACCAGTAGGAATGAACTATTACACATAGCGGCACTGTACTCAAGTCCTAAAAGGGACATAAGGAAAAGCCTACCATTATTAACGCATCTGGCAACATACAAAAATATAATCCTCATAGCAGACCTCAATAGCCAGCATCCAATGATGGGAGATGGAAAAACTGACAACAACGGAACAGCTCTCTTCCAACACTTGCTACAATCATCACTCATCAATATCAACATGGGACCCACCAGATTCACCCGAAATTCGGAAACAGCGCCAGACAGAGTACTGCTCAACCCCGCAACAGCAAACAAACTCATCCACAAAGAAGTAAACAGGAGCCTTCCTTCAGACCATGGTGAATCTATCTCACCTTCAACCTCGCAATAGATAAAAATAACAATATCATCTACCGAAACAATTACGAAAAAGCAGACTGGGAAAACTACAGCAAAAACCTAGAAAAAGAACTTAACAAAATCAAATTACCCATCGAAAACCAAGAAGACATAGATAACACATACGATACGATTGTCAAATGCATACAAAAGGAACTCCAGCAAAATGTACCTAAAACTAAAATAATACTCAACGCAGAAAGACTACCTAAGGAAATAGTAGAACTGATCAGGCAAAAAAGAAGACTAACCAGAACATATCACAAATATCCAACTGAACAAACCAAAACAGAAATAAACAGAATGCAAAAGGCATTAAACAGCAAATAGCAATACACAGAGAGAAACAAACCGAAGATTTCATAACAGAGCTAGCAGACTCATACAAGGAAAACCCGAAATCCTTTTGGTCAACCATATCAATCCGAAGAGGGAAAAGAATAAAAAACCCACTTCCCACAAAACTAGACGAGGTTGCAATCAATACTCCACAAGATATCAACAAAATATTCTTCAACAAATTAAAAGCCAAAGCAGACATCTCAACCAATACACGCAACAATGAACAAACCGAGGAAGTTACAAGCACTTCAAACCTGATAAAACAACTCACCGACCACACACAGGACATTAGAGAGTTGGATAGGCAAGACCAACCAAACAACAAGAATCTAGATAACCTAATAGCAGACGTCACCTAGGACGAAATTAAACAGATACTACGGAAAAAGAAAAACACTGCCCCAGGACCAGACATGGTCCCATACATTGCACTCAAAAAAGGACCAGACATCCTGTTACAAATTCTCACGGAACTATGCAATACCTCGCTAAAATCAGGACACATACCAAAGGAATGGAAAACAGCCTACACCATCATACTAATTCCAAAACCCAACAAAAACAGATTCTGTTCCGACAACTATAGACCAATCACATTAACTAATACCATAGCCAAGATATGCGAAACAATACTAGCAAAGCGCCTCAACAAATACCTAGAGAATTCCAACATCATCTGCAATAGTCAAGCTGGATTCAGAACCAAAACATCAACCAGAGACCAAGTCCTAAGAATATTCACAGACATCCAAATAGCCCTAAACAAAGGCCTAAAAGCAGCTGCCATATTCATGGATCTATCAAGTGCCTTTGACACCGTATGGCACGACGGCCTCATATACAAACTATACGCCATGAACCTACCCACCACCACAATACGCTGGATAATAAACTTCCTACATGAAAGAACAACAAGAATTAAAACAGGAGAAGACCTATC
This sequence comes from Lepisma saccharinum, assembly GCA_022664845.1. Lineage (NCBI taxonomy): Eukaryota > Metazoa > Arthropoda > Insecta > Zygentoma > Lepismatidae > Lepisma > Lepisma saccharinum. The sequence goes on from JAGDQP010003773.1 coordinate 47,801, forward strand.
ACAAGAAATTACAATCAAAAGGGGGGTCCCGCAGGGTGCAGCCTTGAGCCCAATACTGTACTCGGCATATGTGAATGGCACTCCTATACCAGACCAAGAGCAAACAAAACTAGGCCTATTTGCAGACGATACAGCATACTGGACACAAGCCAAAAATACCAAGGAAAGCTTAAACAACCTACAAACAATAGCCGAAACATTTGCAACATGGTGCAATTACAGATAAATGAAAACAAAACACAACTGGTCTTCTATCCCTCTCCAAAAGGCACTATCAAAGACAAAACAGAACAATTACTATCAATAATGTAAATGTAAAACCGCAAAAATATGCAAAATACCTGGGCTTCACTCTAGACCAGCTACTAAATTTCAAGCAACACATCAAGGAAGTAAGAAAATCCGGCCTAAAGGCTCACTCTACGATGAGACACATATTTAACCAGAATCTCCCTAAGTATCTATAAAAACGACTTTACATCGCCACTCTCAGATCAATAATAACATACGGACACCAAATATATACCACAGCAACGGAAATAGAACCACTAAAGAAGTTTGAGAGATATTGGATCAGACATGCCCAAAAGATGTGGGAAGCAGAAAAACAAGAACTATACGAAAAAATGCAAATAACACCCATTGAAGTATACATGGAAGACAGCCGAAAAAAATATATCAACAATGCAAAAAACAGAAAGTTCATCACAATAAACCTGCCAGAGGAAAGGAACTACCCGATCAAAAAACATAAAATAACATACCAAGAAATACTAGAGAAAACAAAATGAACGTCAAACAGAAATTAATACAACAAATCACAAAGAACCAACAAGGAACGATGGAGTGCCTGGGCGCTTGTTCGCGCGGAGGCGACGAGACTAGAAAACAAGGAAACAAGAAACCATAACAATACAAGATGCTAATAAGAAATCACAACAAAAGCAACGCTGGACCTGAAACGAAAACTGTGAACTAACAAAAAACAAAAGGGGCCTCTAAGAAAAGCAAATAAACAAAACACCTACCTCCAACAAACCCAACCTACTCTCAGAAATCCCAAAAGAAACTTACACACTCTAGTGAGAATAACGTAGGATGAAAGTAGCCCACAGGGCTAGAAGTCCACCTAATCTCCCAATTTTAGGATAGGTTAGGAAATTACCTCTCTCTGCTCTGCTCTGTACAGACTAAGTGTATGTCTGATGAAGATTTTTGCTAGAAGGTCGAAACGTTACATGTAATTTATTTTTTACGAATAATATAGTCTTGTTTCAGCAGTTCAGTGTTTTTTACAATGTTTATGTTTTATGGTGATTTTTTGTGTAGTTTAAAAGTGAACAATTTTATGAAAAGATTACAATTATTTCTCGCTATCTGTGAATATATATCCGAGCTGAAAGAAGGAGCCTAGATCAGATATGTCGGAGATATCAGAGTCAGAATCTAATTCAGAATATTGGTTATTTTAAAAGAAGCTGTCTGAGCAAAAGAAACAAACAAATAAATAAATTCAAATCGTAAAAGAAACAAGTTTTTCCACATACTTGCGTAAAACTTAATCTATGGCTCACGAAACTCGGAAGTTCATCGCCGCA